>JBAMDO010000257.1:0-73893 GCA_037074765.1 Mansonella perstans | reverse complement strand
CTCAAATTTAAAAGTAAATGTCATGTTTAACTTTAGGTAATTAATATCTAATAAGAAAAAAAATTTTTAATTTAATAATATTTCGGTATTATCGTCATAAATATATATTATATTTTATTATAATTACATTAGATAATTTAAAATCCATCTGGCTTCTTGTTGTGAAAGAATTGTAAAAGAATTCTTCCTCTCTCCCTCTTTCTCTCTCTTCCTCTCTTTCAGAGGACATTTTATAGTTCCATTGTGTACTTTATGTTGTGTAATTGATTGTTTATAACTGTGTAATTGCTAATTATCATCATTAATTATCATTACCAACCTTATCATAATAGCATGATAACAAATCTTTTTTTATCTTTCTGGAAATTTATTTCAATCAAACAAAAAGCAAGCATATAATTGTATATTTCCTAATTATCACCGTCTAATTATCAACACATTATTATCATAATAACATGATATTTGTCATATTTGAAAATGATGTGAATATTTCAACCAATCAGATGTCAAGCAAAGTTTATTTGAATTTACTAATTTAAGACATATATGAAACTATAATTGCTAATTATCATCATCTAATTATCAACATCATTATTATAATAGCATATTAATTAATTAGACATAACTAGAGCCTTCATCTGAATTATTTGAATTTACTAATTTTTTCTTTTTTTTGAATTTACTAATTTGTTTGAGGCATATGATTGTATGATTACTAATTATCATCATCTCATTATCATCATCATTACCTTAACAACATGATATTAAATTACTGTGCTAATCAATTACTTACAGAGCAAACAGTTGTGAACAATTTACGCTCAACAACAACAAATCTTTCCAGTCAACTGTCACAAGCCCAACTGACAAAAGAAGATGATGTTCAAAAGACATTTCATTCTGAAAACATGGAAATTGCATCGGATTAGGGAAATGCTTTCAGTTTATTTTTCCTAAAATACTGAAAATTTATTTTTCAATTAGCTTAAATGTTACCAGAAAAAAAAATATTTTATAAAAAAGGAATATTAACTGCTTTTTTCTAAACGAGTAAAAATTTTTTGTTTAATTTGAAAAAATTAAAGCAAAATTCAAACTTTGAAATTTGCTTAAAATTAAATGAAACATTTTGTTGTTTAGCAATTAATGGAAATGTTAGTTTTCATTTGCAATGCGTTTCACCAGTAACTCCAAGCTTTACGGAATATGAAAATGAACAGGTTAATCTAAATATTAAATTTTGAATTTTATAAAGGGTTAAAATTTTTATACATGTCGAAATTTTTACCCCAAATTTGTTAACAGATTTAAAGCAATTAAAGCAAATTTCTTTTTCGTATCATTTTTCTGGATCACATATCTTTATCTTCCTGAAAATCTATTTCAATCAAAAAAAAAGCAGGCGCGTAATTGTGTAGTTGCTAATTATCATCATCATAATCATAATAACATGATAACATATCAAATATAAAAATGATATCAATATCTCAATCAATCAAATATCAAGCAAAATTATTTAAGTTTACCAATCTGAGGCATATAATTGTATAATTGCTAGTTATAATCGTCTAATTATAATCATCATTATCATAATAACATGGTATTTGTCATATATCAAAATGATGTGAATAGCACAATCAATCAAACATCAAGCAAATCTATTTGAATTTACTAAGTTTGATTTATATTTAGGAATTATTGGAAACAGCTGATCCGGAACATTACTTGCAATTACAAACAGTAACTGAGCATGACAAATCACCAGTGTGGTGGAGAAATGAAGAAAATTCGATTTTTTTAAATTCACTAGATTGTATGCTTCCATTATTTCAAAAAAACTTCATTCATCTAATAAAGAATTTTTTTTTTTTTGGTTTAACTATTTTATCATTTGAATAGTTTTGCATAAAATTTTGTGGATTAAATCTTGATACAACTTTACGAATTATTGTTCTTGAAAAAGTGCAGCATTCAAGAGTAAATTAGTAATGTTATAATAATGAAGTTGTAGACGATAAATTAGTCACAGACAGAATTCTGGCCAAAATAAACGAAAAGTTTGCTGCTCTAAGAACTCGATGAATTGTCTCCTATGTAGCTATTGCATGAGATATGGAAACGATATTTTGATTTATAATTCAGTAATATAAGCAAAATTAGCTATTCAAATGTCTTTGCAGCTGTGATTCTTCTGAATGCTGATTAAATGTGTTTGAGGTATGTGACAAACAGCAATAGATCCGAAGGTTACCTGTGTTGATATGTGAAGTGTAGATATGTGGAGTGTAATAAGAATCATAGTATCGGAATCATATGCTTTGAAATATATGATAATAAAATTAAGCATTAACAAAGCATGTTGAAATGCATAGGTTTGACGCGTAGTTCCATACAACCATTCAGAAAACATAAAAGCAGATCAAATAAAATTTTGACAAGAGTTGCTACGACAGTGGTTTCAAATAATTTTAAAGTATTTTTTAAAAAACTTTTTTAATTAGTAGACAAATTAATCCAGTGAAATGTGCAAGTATCTTTCGCAGTACTGAAATGAATCAAAATATTATTGTTCAACTTTTAAGCAAATTAATTCAATCGGTGTTCTTCTTTTTTGTTTTAGTTTTTTTTTTTTTTTTACTGACTAAAATCAATAACCCATTATAACAATCAAAATTTCCATAATTTTTCCTTTGTTTTTTTTTCTGCTTTTCTTTTCAAATTATTTGATATTTCTGATGTAGAATGAAATAAAAGTTTTTCAAAAAATTTCAGTTTTTCCATTTTAAAATTTCACTAATAAATATTTTAAGTTTCAATTAAAAATTAAAATATGATGAGATGAAAGACACACATACAAATACACACATGTATATATACCCATATATACATTTAATTGATCGAAACTTGATTCGTGATTCAGACTTCACATTGTGAACGCATATTTATTAGTGAAGTTTTAAAAAAGAAAAATTGAAATTTTTTGAAAAAACTGAAATGAATCAAAATTTTATTATTATTTATTCCTCCCTAGTTGTTTGCCATCTTAATTAAACTTACCTACTTATTTAATTTGATGAATTTTATTTCTTTCTAAATAAGGATCATAGTATCTGAATCATATGCCTTAAAATATATGATAATAATAATTAAAGCTAATTTACTTTTATGAATTTTTATTAAATCACCTGAGATCACAGAAGTTCCAAAATCGTCAACCCTCTTAAGAGAATGGCATACCAAAAAATAAAAAGATAACCAGGAAAACGCGAAAGCTGGCGCCACCGAGCTCCTACTTCACAGTTTAGATGCGTTGTCCCACCCAACCACTCAAAAAACTATACATTCGAAACACATGATCTATCAAACAAACATAATTTATAGCCATTGCTCGAAGCCATCCATCTTTTAACAAACCAATAGTGATTCCCATTGTAAGCAGTTTATTGTCATGCTTAGCGAGATTACGATAATATCATGTATCAGGCAGTTAAACAGACTGTGTGCAGCAAGAATGAATTGAAAAGATGCACAAATAAATGAAATTTTGATATTTTCTAAAAATTATTTCAATGCTTGAAATTTCATATCGAAAAATTAACAAGTATTTAAAGTTATCGCTATCTTAAAATATATCACGATTTAACTAAAATGAGAAACAATGAAAATTCTCATTCATATTATCGAATATTTTATAGATATAAATCATATTATTTGAAATTACAAAATAAAAAATTTAATAAATATTTTAGTTTTTGGATTAATTAACGCATTTCTCAAGCAAAGTTCTTTTTTCTTAACATTCATTTTGAATTTTAAATCAGTTACTTGGAAATTTTTATTTCTCTAAATATGAGAAGCATTTGATATATCAACGTGATACTGGTGAATATAGGATTGATTTTGAAAAAATTCACATTTACGATGTCGATACTCCATCATATTATAATTCAAATAATATCGGTTAGTTAGAAAAAAAAAATTTTAATGGAGTGAGCTTAATGTAAACATATTTGTAAAATTATTGTAAACTAAAAGCACCAAAATTCATAATCATATGGATAAATCAAAAAATAGACATTCATCGGTGTCTTGTAAATTCACTTCAGGCCATAAATGTTCTTGTGATTCCGCATTTGGACTTAAAGAACACTCGAAGCTACCGTTTGCAAAGGAATCGGTGAACCTTGGCAGTGATGATTGTTCAACTAAAAAGTTGATTGATTATTTCAATATATGCAATGCAAAAAAAAAAATTTACATAAAAATGATATGTGATCATTTAATTAGTATAGGACATTGATCTGCAAATTTTTTAAAGAAAATTTGACATTTACACAAAAATGGATGTGACCAATTAATTAGTGTGACCACTTGGAATAGCGAACTGATAAATTTCTAAAAAAAAAAAAAATGTATAAAATAGTTAAACCTAAAAAAAATTCCTCGTTAGATGAATGAAGTTTTTTTGAAACAATGGAAGCATACAATCTAGTGAATTTAGAAAAATCGAATTTTCTTCATTTCTCCACCACACTGGTGATTTGTCATGCTCAATTACTGTTTGTAATTGCAATACCGATTGTGATGCATTAGGATCCTCTGAAGATATTCTTTCGGGACATTCATTTGTTGGATTTGAAGATGAACGATCGATTGTCTCATTGTGTTCGAGTATTAGTGAGGTGGATTTCAATAAACAACTTTATGGGTTGGATCGTTTCAGATTTGTTTGAAACGAATTTTCTAATGATTTTTGTTTGTTTTTGAAATTGAAGGATTTTTGAGCGCTATTTTCTACCGTTTTATGAAGCGTATTATGCTGCGATTTATTTTAAATGTAAAGATACTTTAGTTTAGGATAAGTGTATAATATCATGCATGCTTCTTTTAGCAAAGGTTTCATTAACGGTAAATAGAGAAATAGATAAATTTCGAAAAGCAAAATCAACTGTGTGAATGAGTGCAGTTTTGCTGTGCTGTTTCCAGTCAGCGTATAGCACGGCAGTTGTAGAACTAGAGATATTCAAAAAATTTACTTAACGAGGTCGAAAAAAGTTTTTTCCCCATGTTTGTCATGTTTGCAAGGCTTTTTTTTTAAGAAAGTTGAAGAGAAGAATGACGAGTATACTTGGAAGCAGCTGATTTCAGTTGGAAGTTTTTGGAGAGCAATACCTGTTCCAACTGAGGTTATATTAGTAACATTAATTTTCAAAATTGTATTGAAATTATAATGTTAATGAGATGGTGAGCCTGTTGAAAAGCTGGAAATTTTTCACTTATTTCTTTCCGAAAAGTTCATCTATAATTATATGATAACGCTGTAAATGTCATTTTGAATGACCCGACGGTTAGGCAATCCTGCTGATTTCATATGTTAATTTGTAGAGTTCAGGACCGGGTTTATTTTATTACATTTTTTGGATGGTCCAATTGGTTTCGATGATTTGAGAATTTATTCTACATCTCCCTTTGGAAAGTACAGTAATGCTTGGTTTGGAAAGCACAATAATACTTGGCATAAATTGCTGAAGATACCTGACCTCCAATATGAATCAAGTATAATTTTCATTAAATCTATAAAACAAATTTTTTCCGTGAAATCTAATGCACCTTCTCCATGGTACCGATTCGTAAAATACTCCGTTTTCATTGTCTCCGTCAGCACTTATTTCATATTTCACTCTGATTCCTTTGATTTTTTAGCACGTCTATTTTTTTAATCCAAGCGGTTAACTAGACCAGAATTCTCTTCTTTTTCGTTTAATCATGAAGAAGTGGTATTGGGATTTTATTTTAAACTTCGAAAAATTTGCAAATTACTTTTGACAAGTAGCACTATCGAAATTTTTAGAGATGGGGAATTATTTGTACAGGTGAGCGAAACAGTGGAGTGGTTGCATGGTGCATTTTTTTATGTTACTGAGCAAGAACCATTCAATAACAACGTATGCAACATAAATTTTGTATTTTATACTGTTAATCACATCATTATTCTTTTTTAAACCGTATTTATTTGCACTCATAATTCAAAAATATTTGTTTGCATAATTCAAGTTTTTATAACAGTTAAAAATCGTCTACGAACTGTTAATTGAGTGAAGCTACTTCTATTCCTTTATTTTGCAGAGATATTCTAGTGAGGCAAGGTCAAATTTTACTAAAAAGTGTCAGGTCTTTGATGTACATATAGTTAAAGTGTCATGCAGCTATATTCTTAAAGTTGAGATTCTTCTGCCAGGAGGAACGGATCTTTTTAATGAAATGTGTGAACTGTAAGTAACTACCATTGATACGGAGTTTTTATCGAATATTTTTCAAATATTAGTGATCCACTAATGACACTCATTGTTTTATTTATTTTCATACATTTGTGATTAGTTGGAACATAGCGGATCTTTCTTTTGAGGGACTAGGAGGTTCTTTTGATCAGCAATTTGTTTTCTTCACTATATGCTTGATTACTCATTTGTTTTTAGTAATTTTGTACAGCGTCGTTGGACTTGAAAGATGCCATCATATAATTTTGAGTTAATAAGTAAAGAATAACTCGTTCAGCGTAATGATGATGAGATTGATATAAGCTGACCTTTGCAGTACAAATTGGAAGTAAACGAAATGATTTAATTGAAGTTTGCTATTTTGTCACTTTATAAATCAGTGATATAATTGTTTATGGAAGTAGAGCTGACGGGATATGCCTGTGAAAAATATAATCTTTTTCAAAATTTGATTGAGAAATCAAGATTGCTACGATGATAATATTATGATTTAACTTAAGTACATAGCTACTGATATACTAAAATATGATTACGTCGGTCCGTGTATGAAAAATGAGCTCTTTTTAGCCATTCTTTAATATTTAGCTCAATTCTGAAAAGTTATGGATATGTTTGTTTTTAAAATTTTTTTATTATTGTTTACTAAGTCACTTTATTTTACAATTTCAAAAACATCTAAAACACGGCAGAAATATCTTGTGTAATTCGGAAATTGGTGACATTTGCATTGTAGAATGTGAGGTCAACCGTTTCGATATATGAAATAGTTGATTTGACTGATGAAAAGAAATCATATATCATAAATTACGTTGATTACGATGAAACGCAGGTATTAGATGGCGATTCTCTCTATGCTATTGATAATCAAGAAAAAGTTAGAGATTTTTTTAATTTATTTTTCAGGTATTTGATAAGTGAAATGATTTGTAGGTCCCAGAGTGTAGGCGGTTAAAAAATGGTCACTTAGTTTAGGTTTTTATTGTTCTGTTTCAGACTTATTGAATTTGATCGGTTCGCATCTTTTTTCACGCATGTGAATGACGGCCGTTTTTCTCTGTCCTTGATGTATGTATTCACATGTTTCCTGAAAAGACCTTTTATCCCTTATCATTGATTTTAATTAATTGATCCTGGTTCATTGTGTTTTATAGGGCATTTTAGAGGGCAAATGTCATATACTTTAGATAGTCTTCGAAACTCCGATGTTCAGGATCAAATTTCGACTGGAAGAAATATGTCCTGCTGGCCGAGGTTTGGATATACAAACAGGTGCTAAGGCATCTTTTCTTCAATAATTCGGTCACTTAGACGTAAGGTTTGAATGAGATCTCATAACGCTATAATTTTTGTGGATCGTTTTACATTTTTACTTAAATTTATTAATAGTGTTGATAGTGCCTGAGGAAGATTGTATTTCACCAGCTTGTGGCTGGAAATTCGTTCTATATCCGGAGCAGATAAGAAATTCAACAAATAATCTACACGAGAATTATATATTTTTAGGTTGTAGACAAATATGGTGATTTGACTGCTACTTTGGTGTTGGATGGTTTGACTGCGTACACACAATGTAATTATTACTCATCAGTAGATTTATGGCCAGTAGCAAATCTTGAGGTGTAGTATCTTAACGTAGAAACGGTATCGTATATAGAATCCCGAGCCCTTTTAAAATTTGGCTAAAGACTGCCAAAATTATTTGGAGGAGGTGCTTTTGCACTTTAGTTTTAAATTATTTTTTAGCAAATCTATTTTATCCTCGACGAAAAGCAATATAGGATACTGATATGCTGGACTCATTTTACATTTCAATGCAAACAATTCAAACCCCAAGTCGAAAAATTTGTTTGACCGAAAGTGCACAGGCAACTGAACAGAGGGCTTATAAAATTAACTTTTCAAATTTGTCACTATGTAAGTTTTATGATGGTAGGCGAATATTGTTGTAAATAAATACTGCCTTTCTTTTTTTTTGCATAATTATTTTTTTCATCATACGCGATTTTCTTTCTTCTTTTTATCCTTCATTGATATTTTTTTACATCCTTGCGAAGTTTTTCGCATTGCTGTAATCTGGAAATAATACTTTAGCTTCCTCGTTTTATTCTGAAGTATGGATCTATGAGGGCAAGTCACACAAGCAAGATAGAAAAGATATTATTCTATACGAAAATCGGTATTGCCGTGTCATCGAACTGCATGAGAAAAGCAAGCAATTGAGAAAGTTAAAAGTATGCTTAACTACTTGTAAAATTATTAAGTTGGAACTGCTTGTTTCCAGGAATGCAATTTATGTTTTTTCCTAAATATCTATTCTTATGCATACTGTTTTCACCGAAAGAATAATTGTAATCTATTGCCTTTATTTCATCTCAGTCATTAGTAATTCTTCATTTATTTTATTATTTTTATGGAAAATTTTGGGAACATCAGATTTCTGCTGCACATTTGGTCAAAAAATTCAGTAGGAAGGACTATTCAAGATTTTTCAAAGACATATTAATTGAATTCTCACAAAATAATCTATTGTTTCTGAAATTTCAGTAGAAATATTTCTTAAATATTTCCTTATTGATAAAGGAACAACCGTCGAGTTTCGCAAAGAATCTTGGAATGTCTATCATGATAAGATTCTCTGCATTGAAAGGTTATTTCTTTCGAATTACAAGTTGTTCTTTCGGATCAAATGTCGTTTCAAATTTGAAATGGTTCATCAAATTGGTTATTGTATAAGATTTTTAAGACATTGCAAATTATTTTATGGGGTCTTAGATCCACATGCAGCATTTTTCTTACACATATTCCTGCACTAATTGTTGGTTTCATTTTAAGGAACGAAAAATTAGCAATGAAACATGAAGAATTGTTAAAAAAATCTTTGCGGTAAAAAAAATATGCGCTTTAATAATATGCATTATTGGCAGAAAGAAAGTAAGATATTTTTTGATAAGTATGCGTCCTTTTAAACTTTAAACTTTTTTTGTTCCTTTAAAGTTTTCCAAATTATTATATTTGCGCTATCCTCTTTTTTTTTTTTATTATATGCTTATAACGAATATAAAAGCTTCAGCAGTTTGCATTGAGCAAAATGTTCCTTTCGTGATATTTAATCATTGCGAACATTCTCTATCATCTCTTGGCGTAATATCTTATTTTTGAGAATAATTTTTACTCTATCGGTGACATAACACTCATTGATGGCACATCATTAATAAATTTGCTGGAAGATAGCATTAAAGTATTCGCAGTTGTTGAATTCCACCAACTAATAAATTGGCTTCGTTCGACAAAGATAATTCATCGATTTCTTTTTGCAATATTTTAAAGTGAATTGTAGGATTTTTCGTTAATATAACAGACACAATCATTGGTATTTTCAAAATGTTTCTTATTGTGCAATAAAATGCAGTAAATGCAATCGCTTATATGAAAATAAAAATCGATCGTCTTGAAAACGACATGCTTGCAGGAGGATGACAGTCGGTGTGAAAATGATAGTAATGTCTGCTGTGAAGATTTTTTTATCAATGTTGATTTATTCAAAGGACATGAAATTGCTGAAAGGGAAGTTGATGGTAAGTAGCCTTAATCTTTTGAACTTTTTCGTCTGCTATTATTATAGCTAATGTTTGATTAATGTCTGACTGGAATCAACTGTGGACTCATTTTTAATGAATTAAAGATGCATGAAAGAAAAAAAGCTTGTTTTTTGCAGTTCTCTTAATTTATTGATTTTGTGAGAATTTGTAATTTTCTCCACAATGTATTTTTGTAATTTCGTAAGCCAGTGCGATTTTATTTGTTTGACTATCAAAAAATTCAGTAAGAAAAGTGCAACAGTGGGTCTTCACTAACTGTTTATTAATTTGTTTGAAGTTTTTTTTTTGATAATGTTATAAAAAAATCTTATTACTTTGCAGATTGAGATGCGTTTATAAAAATTTATCACACAACTAACTCCCGAAATTAAATCCTTGGAGCTGTTGCTTCATATTAAGTGAAGGACGTTTCATTTTTATTCTGAACGATGCTACAGAGTTTATTTTGCATTTTTTTTTCATGCACTGTCCTTTTAAAGTTTCAAAAATAAATATATTTAAAATTTTTAAACGTTGTAATTGCTTGAGAATTTTGTTAATTTATCTAAGAATTAAAGCATCAATTAATTTTTTGCCTTGTAATTTCAAATAATATGATTTATATCTATAAAATACTCGATAATATGAGATGAAAATTTTCATTGTTTCGAATTTTAGCTTAATTGTGATATATTTTAATATATCACAATTAAGCTTTAAATACCTGTTAAATTTTCGATATGAAATTTCGAGCATTTAAATGACCGTAGGAGAATACTTGTTTGATAGATCGTGTGTTTAAATGTTTGATCTGTTTGTATGTTTTTTTAATGTTCGTATGGAAGTATATGTCTAAACCATAATATGTGAGGTATTTTGGTGATGCCAGGTTTCGCATCTATCCTGGTTGCCACCATTTATTTTTTGGTATGCCATTCTCTTAAGAGATTGGCGATTTTGGAACTTCTGATCATGATACTGTAGGGTGATAATTCATAAAAATAAATTAGCTTTAATAATTATTGCCATATTTTTCAAAGCATATACTATGGTCCTTATTCTTACCAGAATTTTGATAAGATTTACTATGACAGTGATTTCAAAAATAAATTAAAACAAATAAGATAAGAATTATTTGTTTTACAAATCGTTATTTTTTAGAAAAATTGAAAAAAAAAAGAAAAAACAAATCCGCTGCAATGTTATCGTAATATCATGCACATTAGTAGTAGATGTGATATATCAGGAAATTTAACAGTGGATGATGACACTTCTTGTTAATAATGCAAAAATAAATGTTTGCTCAAACAATAACATTTAATGTATATTTGCAAAGCAAATCATTCAACCGTTTTAAATCTTTTTATTTTTTAAATTTTTTTTTATTTTAAGTAAAAAATTCTCAATTTTTTTTCAAGAATATGTTTATTTGAGAGCTTTAATCGTTTCATTCATGCTTTTTTCTTTTTTTAGCTAATTTCAAAAGCAAAAAGTTACACGTATATATTTACGATGTGACGTGTTTAACACGTTTCTGCTTTTTTAATGTTTTTTCATTTTTCTCTTTTCCTTATAAGAATGTATGAATGCTTTTAAAGTAAAACATCTATAATGAAATTATACGCTCACCAAAATAGTTATTTCGGTATTTCAATTCGTTATTTTCATTTCTTCAATGACCTAAAAAGAAAAATATAATTTCAGTTGCTCATAAATCAAAATTGCTTTACAACAACAATATGCGTTTCATTTGCAATCAATATTTTATTTTGAACTGATTAATTAATCATAAGTGCTACTAATTGTTGATTATTGAAATAAGACAATTAATTTCTTCATTCCCAATTTTTTTCTCCTTTTTCGTTTAAAAATACAAGAGAGAAAATTAAAATTTTGGCCTACAAAAATTGGATATTTCATATTAGTTTTTCTTTCTTTTTAATTACAAAAAAAAAAAGAAAAACACAGCAATTATCAGTAGATGTATTTTAAAAGGTTAAAAAATTGGCATACAAATAGAGATTCTATGAATGAATTCATTTGGGTTCAGTCATTTTCAAAGTTAATAATAATTCTTTATATGTAGATTCGTAATTATAACTTCGCATATATATATATATATATACTAATCCATATTTGCATTTTTGCAAGTAATTTCGTATATTTATATATGTATATATATCAATTGTACATGATGAAGAATAATAATTTATAATAATAATCAGTAACAATATTGGTTACAATTAATAATAATATAACAACAACAGTAATAGTAATAATAATTGATAACAGTTAATAATAATAATAATGACAACAATGGTAATAATAATAGATGATATTATTAATGATAATGGTTAATAATAATAATAATAATGATAATAATTTACAATAAATAATAGTGATTAAAATCAGTAATAACAGCAAAAACATTTTCAACTTTTAAATTTATCGATTAAAAACATTTATGCTTGTTTGCCTTGAAAATTGATTGAAGAAAAATTTTCATTTCAGCATTTGTAATTAACGTTACTGTACCTGGATTAGGTATGCAAATTATATTTTACATTTATTTTAATGATATTTTTTTTTTTTCCATTTGTTTAATAATAATATCTTCTCTTAAAATGACCGTCTTATAAATTTTGAGAGTAAAAATAAAATTTAAATAAGTAAAAGAGTTTAGAAAAAAAAGCAAATGAGGAGATGCATTAGGAAATTTTTGTTAACTTCTTTTTTTTATTTCTAGCAATATTTGGGATATAAGTGATAGGTATATTATTATGGAATTGGATTATAAAGTATACTGATATACAAGGATCACAAAGTTACTTCTTATGCAAAATGGATTCTAACAATATTGACACAGGTTGCATATTAGTGTCACCAAATCAATCAATAGATACTTTTGTCGAGAATGAAATGATTGAATTGTTTCACTCATTGTTGTATCATTTCTGATGTCCATTTTTTCATATTGTCTATTTATTTTTTTATATCATTTTATTATTCAATTAACCCACATATCAACCGATGCAGTTTTCAAAATAAATAAATTTATAAAAATAAGTAAAATCATGGAAACAAAGAAATTATATTCAATAAAATCACATCTTGCACCTGCGCTGCACTTGTATCCAAATTTTTTGTTATCGAAAATTTAATGCTTCATTTAATTCGTATGTCCTGCATTTTTTTTTTTTTTTTTTTTTTTTTTTTTTTTTTTGGTACTTTGACTATCCGCTTGAAAATGAAATAAACAGAAAGGTTGAATTTCAGAAAATCAATTGATCCTGTCAAATGCGCAAATTTGATAAATTTTGACCCTTCTAAAATTTTTAATCGAAAAACATAAAATAAATTATAATTATTAAGATTTCGCAAAAATGAAAAATCTGAATAATGCATAAAATTTGAAAAACTTATATTCGCAAACATGATTTTTCTAAGGGCATTTTAATTAAGCAATATAAAAAGAAAAAATTAAAATGATTTTCAAAAGCAACCATAAAAGGATGAAATTTCGATTATAGATCATTGAAGATTTGGAATAATTCGGAAAGTATGGTGCTGGTGGATGAATTTTAGATTGTACAGGAAATATTGTTCTCTTTGTTGTAATCTAAAAATTTATGAATCATCAGAAAAAGTAGTAAATCAGTAACAGATTTTTTTGAAACTATTTCATCATAGATAATAAATATCACATATCATTTCAGGTATACCAGTTAAAGTTTAAAAAAATATATATAAAATATATCTGTATATATATACAGTTGTTTTTTGTTTGCTTGTTTGTTTTTTTGCTTATAAGCAATATATATAAAAAAAATTAATAAACTTACCAATGCAAAATTAACACATATATACATATATATATATATATATATATATATATGATAAAAAGCCATTTTCTTCTTATTGATAATAAAACTGCATCAAAAATTTATGATAACTTATATATTAGCTTGAATAAAAAAAAAAAAAATCATCATAGACATGTCAATTTTTTTTAACTTTTTTTAATTATTTAATCTTGCATTGGTAAGTTTATTAATTTTTTTAAAATATTTTTCCATCTCATAAAATGCAACAATATTTTGGAAAAACAAACCTGATCGATTGAATCATTAATTATCTCTTCTTAATCAATGTTACAACATTAACAAAAAAGGTCATCCAAACTTTGTTATATATTAGGATTAAATAATTTAAATATGAAATTCGATATTTTTTTTTCAAATAATGTAAATGAGAAAAAAAAAATTGAGAAATCGGAAAGCATTATTATTGATGATTACTGAAGTGAAATTATGTTTTTAATATAAATATTTCAACTATTCCATTTTTTTTTTCAATTTTTTTTTTGATAAAAAAAACTTGCATAAAAGAAAAATCCAGCGACTGGTTTACCAAGAGCTCGACCAGTTGCTGAATTGCTAATAAAATATGCGATGTGGTCAATAAATTGTATTATATCAGCAGTAACATTTACTTGATCACTTAGAGGAACTTCTGTTCTATATATGACTACAGTATATTGCTGTCGATCTGCATTTAAAAAAAAAAAAAATTAGAATTTAATTGCTCTTCAATTTTTTATTGAAATATGGTAAAATCATTCAATGCCTTGAAAGTTTTTTTTTTTTTTGAACATATTTAGTAGAACATAAAAATTTTCTTTTTTCGCTTTATATATAACAAAATGGATTAACTAGTAAGGACTTACTTTAATAGTTAATTGAAATTCAAATCTCATTGCTGTTGAATTAAGCATTATTTAATTTAATTAATGCGAAGATCAGAAGGACAAATTCTATTTGTAATGTAGGTTTGAAATCTGTGTTGCATTGAGTCAGTTCAAAGAAAATTTCAGATCTTCAGAGATTAAGTTTGCTAGTTTAAGTTTTTCTTTTACACGCTTTTTTTTTTTTTTTTTTTATCCTAACGAATCAGGAATTCATCTGTTTTTTTTCAAAAGAAAATAAAGCTTACAGGTATCTTGCCGTGGTACAGTACCGTTACCAATATGACCAAAGAAGCGATGTTTTGAATTAATGATATTTTGAAAATTTATTGAAACGGCACCTGTTGATGGTAAATCGTAATCGATAAACAATGCAGTGGGTCTTCTAGTGACATCTGAAACATTTATTTGGTAAAATCGGAATACATAATAAAATAAATATGGCATATGAAATGCAAAAAAAAAAACAAAAAAAATTAACCATTGAAAATTATTACCAATCAACGAGATAACATGAAGATATCCATCGGGAGGTGGAATGATTGATTGAAATTGTAAAGCTTGTATATTAGCAGTTATATAATTAGGGTAATTGAGCATATGTAATTCATCACTCAAATGAACAACTGGTAACTGTTTTTCTGCATTATTAGTTATATTTACCTGTTAATCATTATTAAAATTATATGTGACAGTTATATAATTGTTAATAATTATCGTATCTACTATTCTAAATAAAAAAGTAATTAGAGTTAATTAGATGAATGAGTAATTAGAGTTAATTAGATGAATCATCACTTATTCTTTCATTTATGAAATTATTGCCAAACCACAGAAAATGATTTTACAATCAGAAACATTGCAATTGCATCAAGATTAGAAGATTAGATAGATGGAAAGTAAAAACGGAAAAATTTTATTAAAAATTAACACTAACATAATCAAGACTGGATGATGGAAATTGTGGAAATACTTGAGGTGAAAGTTCAAGCTCTTCAAACCCTATAAAAAAAAAAAAAAAAAAATTGACTCAATATTTTCTGTTCTAAAAAAATTTTTTGTTTTTTAAAAGAAAATATAAATGAAAGAAATTTTATGTTTCATTGCAAAATTATTTTTTTATTATTAGTTGTTTGTTCATTTATTTAATTTGAAAAAAAAAAAAAACAAATTCAAAAATCATACAATTTTCAATCGTCATATTATTAGCTTCACAACATAGATGAATTATTTCATTGGTTATTGTACCAGATCTGGCTAAGCGACTACGTCGACAAGCAAAATTTTTTGGACATTGATTACGATCATCTGGATTGCATGGTTTAAGATCCAAATGCATTGCATTATTTGGACAAATATATTCTTGTGAAAATACATCTGCAAAATTTCGATTTTTAATCCAAATAAATCATTTTATCATTTAATTCAAATAATTCATTTAATCATTTAATCCAAATAAAATGATAATTGATATTTCAAATTATTAATTAATATTTTAAGTTACAAATTTAATTAATATTGCATAGCAATTATGCAAAGTAATTGTATATCAGTCATTTTATATAACACCATAATAATAATTAAGTCTGTCGATGAAATATTATCAAATACGGTGTAAACATGCTTATATAAAAAGAAATTATGTATTTTAATACTGATAATGACCAATTATAGCACAATATTTTACAAAGCTACAAGTAAGATATTGCTATTTTCTTCTTAAGCAATCAAATTTTAAAAAACATCGAGTTCTTAAAATATCTGAAGTTTATCAGCCGAACTAAAACAACAACAGTTAAACAATATTTTGGGACAACAGATCGATGCAGTGATGGGAATTTAATGTTTGTATTGGTGTTCTACTTTGTCTACAATCATACCACGTCGAAAGTACGATATCTCGTTCGATCCGTCAAGTTAAGCAACGTTAAGTCTGGTTAGTACCTGGATCAGAGACGGTTTGGGAATCCCAGGTGTTGCAGGAGGCTTTGGGGCATTTTTTCTTGATCATTCTCATTTTTATCATATTTCAGAAAAGTGATCTAGTTGAATTTCTATAACTTGAGAAAATGTGCCATTAAAATGAAATCATAGTATAGATAATTTGAATTATGGATGGTAGTTAGAAAATCATTAATTGAATTGAAGCATACTTGAAAAGATTGGTTGAAAAATGACAATATTAGCAAGCATATACGGCAATAACATTACCTAAAATAAAAAGTGAATAATTTGATCTTTTGATTAATTTATTAATTTGATTAAATGTTCATTAATTGCAACAGTATGCATTATTAGTAAATTATGTACTAAAAAGATATATTGCGACTGCTCAATGCTATTATGCTTATTCCTTTTCAAGAATATTCTATTCTATATCATTTTATTCTAATGAATAAGGATACGAAAATGGAACAATCAAATGCTTCAAAGAATTTTGGGAAAAAATTTAAATTTAAAAATTCAGGTTAAATCATTTTATCCTAAATTACTTTTTCAATTACTAAACTTTTCTTTCTTTCTCTGTTTTTCTATTACTTAAAAGAAAGAAAACTGTTTAATCCTTCTTTTATTTTCTATCGCTAAATGACATTTCATCGGAGTGTGTACCAGTAAAGATATTTGATAAATTTTGAAGTATTTAAAAAATTTCCGGCTTTTAGCAATTTGCCTGGCCCCAGTGCTGCTGAATATGGTATTCTTCTCATTCTTTATTTGAATAAACAACAAATTGAACACTGAAAATCCTAATAGTTTCAAAAACACCATAATAGATAATTGAATTAAAACTTCCTCTAGCACAAATCTTGTACAGAAAATTTTAAATTGGAATTTAAGGGTAAATTCATTTCTTTTTTTTGGCGAACAATAAATATTCCGAGTTTTTTTTAAATCAAATTTCGCCATACCTAACTAATGCTCAAAAAAATAATTGGAATGCATATTTACCCATACATCAAAGCACACAGAAAATGATACTACAGTCAACAACACCAGGCAGCGAACAAACTTCACTACTGTGAATGAATTATTTGATAATATTTACTCAACTGTTTTGTTTATGCCGCTAGAAAAAAACCACTGTTTATTCACATTTGACTTATTATTTCACTGCATCAAAATACGGAATGAACTTTTTTTTCTTTTTTTTTTTTTTTTTTTTTTTTTTTTTTGCATTAGAAAAGGAATTTACTTATGTAACGAAATTATAGCGAATAATTCATTTAAATTATCAAGTTAACAACTGTTGAGCAAAAAAACAGAAAAACATCACAGCATATGCAAAACACAAATGTAGGTTTTTTTAAAATGAATCTCTTCTGTTGAGATCATAAACCACGTCTGTATTAGATAAAGAAAAATTTTTAATTAAGGACAGTCATCACAGATAAATTTGCGCGAAATTATTGATTACCCAAATAAACAAGCACCTGTGAAAGAGGAAAAATTAAAATCCTATTATGCTTTACGTACAATATAGCATTGAAACAAACAAAAAGCATGTCAAAATGGAATGGACAGAAATGGCTAAGCCACAGACTATGGTATGTTTACAAATAGAATACAGAAGAAAGATGTTCTTTTCATGAAATAATAATCTAAAGTTCAAAAAAAAAAAAAAAAAAAAAAAAAACCTGATTCAATAATAAATAGGAAAACAAAGTTTTTTTTTCTAGATGAAATGATATGTCCAAATTACGGATAGTTTTAAAGTTTGCTAAATTAACGAAACAGCATTGTATATTGTCATATGCCAAATGTCAAAATTATCACAATAGGAACCTAAACCTAAACCACAAATAATTAAATGATTTTCTATCAAGTTACTGATTGGCAAGAGCACGCAACTGGCGAAGAATTGTGTCCAAAAGTTTTTTACGATCCTTCTCACGACCTTTGGCGAAAAAACTTGATGTTTTGCGCTCGAATTCAACCAGTCTAAAATTTGAGATGTGAAAAAAACAGATCTACTGAAACATTAAAACTGAAAAGGCTGCAAAACTTACCCTCGTAAAGCAGATCCGAAACTTATGCAGAAATAACGGTGTACGAAAATTTAAAAGACTGAAATATTAGGTAACACATACTTCTCCAACAAGATAATCGCGTGCGAAGCTTTAACTCTTGAATACTTGCTTTCGTCTTTCCCATAATCAGCCAAGTAAGTTGCCCAATCAGCCTTCATAACTAGATCAAGAAGTTGTCTCAAACTGGCAAAAGTCATCGAAAGGGTTCCATCCTGAAATAGACTAGAAGTTACTTACAAATAAGAAAGGTCAAAAGAGCTGATACATACTTCCAATCCTGCTACAGGACACTGAGAAGCAAATAGTTCGCATTGTATCACATCCAAATCGAACTGATCGAGTGCACCAGTGCTTACAGTTTTCAAATCTGTATTCAGAAGTAAATCTGTTAATCGATTTGCCAAATATTTACAGGTCTAAAAACAGTCTATTTAATTGTCTTCAAACAAACTATTTACATATAAAAATTTCATTATTGGCATTCAAATATTCTTAGGATGGTACTAAACTGTAATTATTTTATTACTACTCGCAATAAAGATGATTATCCAAAAATGAACAGAATTTTTGGTTTTATTATTCCATTTAAGAGGCGCAAATAGAAAATGAGTACTAAATAAAGACAAAGCGCCCCAATTTTTAGTATCTAAAGGAAAACATAGCATCAGCGCTTCCTTTTATGCCATAAATCGTAAAAAAGCTCACCTGCATACAAACATGTCTTGCCAGAAGACTTGGCAAATTACTGAATGAAACAAAAGTTGTTTCTAAAAACTTGATCAAATCTGTGATGTAATCGCTTGCTCGACCGCTTGAGCCTGACAATTCCCAATCGTAGTTCGCTAAAATTTTGTTAGATTGACAGAGAATCATTTCAGTGAGTTTGAAAGAATAGAAATTTCAACTCGAAACTGAATAGCAATTCTAACTGTAAGTTGGGAAAGCAAATCGCAAATAAAACTGACCAAGATCAAGAAAAGCATCCACTTTGTCACGAAGTGCATCGTCAATCTGTTGTTCCACTTCCGAACGCGCATCTCTTGAAAATCAATTTTTTGAAAATGCCTACTCTTTGAACTTTCTGCCACTTCTTCTCCCGTGAAAATTAAAATAAACAAACCTAAAAACCTGATCCTTTAACGTAACTAAATGTCCTGCAGTGCTACCAGAACTATTACTCGCATTCGTTAGTTTACTGATGTAATGTTCCAGTGATTCACACGACTTCTCAAGATAACCGATATTAATTGTGATTTGAACAAGCTAAAAAACAATGTCAAATTGAATAAATGATTTGAAAAATCTTTAATTTATTTCTTATATGATAAAATACTACCATACGTAAATCTTCAAACCTGTATAAGCGTCCGCTTTTTGTTGGCTACAAAACTTTTCAAGGAACCCGACCACCGCGCAAGAAGCACATTTGCATAACGGCGTACTGTGTCGTCAACCTAGAAAACAGGATAAAACAAAGATAAACACTTATTTGGAAATATCAGTGGGATAAACCACGTTAAACATATATTGGCAATTTAGTACAATATGTTAGGAATTTTAAAACAAATGTAATGACAAGAAAATAAACTAGACTGATAGAGATTTTATCTCCCAAAGGCTATTAGATAATAACAATCGATACCAAAGAAATTTGAAGAAAAAGCAATCTGAACCGACCTCAGTGGGAGACAGCTGTAGATGTTCCATAAATTTCAAACATCCAACCAGATAATTCTTCGCTTGACCATATACTGCTGGTACGAACTTCGAAAACGGAAACACCCGAGGATAAGGCTCCTGGAAAATGCAAAAAAAAAAAAAAAAAAAAAAAAAAAACATTTTAATAAAGAAAGTTTAGTGAGTATTGAAAAATTTATCTGAAGTCAACAAAAATTAGTGATAACAACTTATACCTGATCCATCCCCCTTCGATAGAAGGGGAAATGTGTTACTACTGCTCTGAAGGCTTCTTCATCTTTTGCTGTTATTGGCGTATAATTGTCACTTTCAAGGTCTCGTTCGAATTGAGCACAGTATTCTCGCATCAAAATTTCATTATACTGATCTCTGCAGTGATTTCAGAAGCAAAATTCATTCCATTAACAAAGTAAAAAATAAGTAAAACAACTTCCACTCTTCAAGAAAGTTAGTTTTACCGTTGAAGTTATTTTTGGGTAAATGTGGTTGATTTTGTGAGAAATACTACAAGCAGAAATGAAAAATATTTGGAACTGTGATCTTTGTTTTTATCGTTGATCATATTTTTTTTTTGCCTTTATTGAACTGAAATGCTTAGACAAAATATTATTATCAAGTATTCAAGACCATTCCATTGCACACCTAACTGCAAACTTGATTTAGAAAAACACCCCCAAATACCTGAAATTTTGAAGCAGAGTGTAAAGAGAACCAATTCCAAATCCATAACTTTTCATTGTCATAGCAAACAATAAAATCACTTTCTTCATCTTCAACATCATCTCAACATCCAAACAACCACCCTGTAGCAAAAAACTCGTATTTTTCTCATTATTAAATTCAAATAATTTACCAAAATTTATATCGAGAAATACCACATTATGCTTACATAATAAGAATAATGTAATGCCAATTAGTATAGAGACTTACAAAATGGGCATTCATAGTGGTTGTAACTTGCTGTAGTGCCATCTCCCAAAGCTGATCCTTATAAGCAGCTGTTACAAGACTAGATTCTGTCTGCATGATATGATCTTCGACTACGAAAAAGCCAATAATTTCATCCAAATATTTCACGTACGAATGAATTGATTCTTGCTACAACAAAGATTAGAAAATTAAAGCTCCGTTTGATCTAAAAAAAAAAGCGGCGATGCATATAATACCGAACGCTATTGTTTCCGCAGTGTCCAGGTAGGATAAAAACCGTATGTAACTTGCTCAGAACACTAAGAAGTTTTCTTTTAAAAACACTTCATACCAGTTTGCCTGGCGGTCGAATAACAACCATTGCTTGCTCTTTCCGCTGTTTTCTGTAGTAAGCTTCGAAAGTCTCTTTCTCACCCTGAAATGCCAAAGCTACATAAATGAAAATGATTAAATGATTTACAGAAATTTAACTTTAGAAACAACTAACATGTGAGTTTGAGGATTTCATACTACGCAAAAGGTCCACTTACAATGACATTAAAGATCTGACAGCACCGATGAATTGGTGTGAAATCAATAAGATCTTGAGCGCTTAATAATTCATCCTCTTCAGAGAGGGGCATTTGCATTGTTTTTCGTTGTCCCTTATCATTTCTTTTGACAAGTGAACCATCAGATGAAAGTACTGAAAAGTTTTCAGAAAAGGAATAAAATGTTATTCACATCTGGAATAAAGTGATTTGATTGATGAAATACAACAACTCTGAAATTTAAGGACATATTATCAATCACATCTTGCTTTCTTAGTATAACTGATAAATTTTCTTCGTATCCATTACCGTGCTCTCAAGCTACTACGTTAGTTCGAACTTTTCGGATCATGTTTTTTTATGCAAATCCTATGCTTAGAAATGTGATACACATGATTTGAAACGTAACCAACTTACCGACATCACCATTCACAGCATTCTTTTTCCCCTCTTCCTGTAAACGTTTCACACGTTCAGCTTCTGTCATTCCAAAAGAGTGCTGTTCAGCCGTACATTTCGATGCGTGCTGCCCAATGCGTCCTGAAAATGATCGTCTATATCGAACCTATAGGAAACTCAGACCATTTCATAAACTGATGGTAAAACAGAACATAAAATAAGAAAAGACTAACCGGAAACCTTCCGAATATCTTCCAGAAAATCTGTGAATTCCGAAAATGATTTTTCCTTGATTTGCTCACGAATTGGAAGTAGTGATTTCTTTAATGCTTGTGTAAAACGATAGTTATCAACATGTACCATATAGGTGTGTTCCAATTCTTCCAGCACTTTTAACGCCTGATAAAATCTGCAAATTATCATATTAGAAATTTTAATTCCTTCATGATTAATTTACATATAAATTTATAGCATAATCATACAAGAAAAGAAAAAAAAGTAAAGATTTGAAAAAATAAAGCGATAACTAAACCACAAAGAAATAACAATTTTTACTTCTTCTGTTGCATATGGTCATTTAGTTTGGCATAATTTTCAAGCACGGGTAAACACAGAGAAATATGATCGATAGCCGTATTTGCATTCCTTTGAAGTTTTCTATAACGCACAATTTCTGCACTACGCTTCCGTAACTCTTTGCTGCTTTCCTGGATATTATGATCTACTGCGTTCACTTCATCCTGAAAAATCTTCCATGCACAATCAGTCAGCTATAGTGCTCTCATGCACACGTACAGTAGCTTTTATATTAATATTTGAAAGACGAAGAAGATAGCAAGACTTTTGACAAATCTTCAAAGCAAATTAACAAACACTTTACGAAAGAAAATTTGCCTTGATTTCCAAACATCGCGTCTTCAACTGTAGCAGCTGTTTCATTGCATCAACATATCCCTGATAATGGTAAAAACAAATTTTCTGGATACTTTTATCATAATGATGTATACGATGCTCCAGAGCACGTGCAAATTTGTGGACGTCACCACAATCATAAATTGCTCTAAACAATTACAATAACTCGAAAGATGAAAGCAAAGGTGATTCTTTTTTTTTTTTAATTTAACTTTAAACGGACAACGAAATAACTATAAATTCGTAGCTAACCTTAGCACCAAACCAACACTACCCGAATCAGTTGTTTCAAGCTCGTATAAGAAAAACTCTTGTTCAGCACTCATTTCCGGATCTAGAAAATAAGAAATGTATGTACACTCCGAAAATAGTTATTTATCAAATGCAAATTTCTGTCAGTTCATCAAAAATTACATCAAATGGCATACATTGCTGGTATGAAGTGGAGGCAGTATCGCTACTTCCCGTTCCCGTTTCTTTTGAAGCACTAGCCGCCGACGACCCATCCATATCCAATTTCTATATAAACATGTCATAATTGATATATAAGCAAAAAAAAAAATTATGGAACATATAAAATAAACCGTAAAACTATGTTATAAATACGTAAAACAAACAGTACATAAGTGTATAAAGCTAAAGTACAAAACATTAAATCCAATATATAATAATGATTCATGATTCTATGATATAAACTAAATCTAAATTTAATTTCTGATAATTCACGATAAATAATCAATGAAAACCTTCATCATTCCCAAATGTATTTTCAATCAATAGCTTGGTTCGTTGAATTCATACCATTACTTTAATAAATCTTCTGAAAGTAATATTATGTCAATGTATCACAAAGAATAAATATTCTATTTATGAAGAATACTAAAAGTGAAAAAATATGCTTACAGTATCATATAATTGTACATATGCAAAACGTATTTAACACTCATGGTATATGTTTGTAAAGTATATATATATATATATAAAATTCATGAACATGTTTGTAAAGCATATGTATTAACAGAACAAATCAAATGTACTGGAAAGTGAATTAAAAATATGAAAGATACCTTGGAATTGTTATGTTAGAAGTGAACAATTCAAATATACTGAAAAGTGAATTAAAAATATGGAAGAAGACACCAAAGGAATTGATATGTTAGAAGTAACAATTCAAATGTACTGAAAAGTGAATTGAAAATACGAAAGAAGATATCTTGAAATTGCTGTGTTAGAAATAGGTATTATTTCCAAAAAAAAAGTGACAGCTTCTTTTAGTGAATTCCTTTTGTTTTTTTTTCAAAAACTGACAAATTAACCTAGTACGCCGTTTACAAATATTAAGCATTAAAGCTATCCATCTGTCCATCTGTTCGTTTTCGATTCATTTAATTTACTCGGCAAATATTTTTTTTTGCAAGAAAATTTGCATATCCCGCACTAACACCCATAGCAGTAGCACAACAGCACAATCGAATAAAAACGCACTTCACTACTTTAAGCCGATTGATGTGCAGCCAATGGCCATCATCACTGGAACGCTACGCCAATCAATTTCCCGGTTTTTTTTTTTTTTTGGGCGAATTAGTCTATCAGTTCAGAGAATGCAAAAACATTTTAAAACATTTCAGAAAATTTCTTCTTAACTAATTAACAAGAACAAAACCTTAACTGTTCCAGCAATAAAAATCGTCTATTATTTGGTTGGAAAAATAAATGGAATATATATAGAAATGATTTTTTTAAAAAACGTCCAAAATACAACAACCTACCCAAAAAATAATCTGTTACATACCAACCCAAAAATTTCAGCTTTTACCGTAAAAAAAATATTCAAGATGTGAAGATATATTCAGATCATATCATAGATGAAGTTTTATCGACACCCAACTTCATTTTGTAAAATGTTTCAATTTTTGGGCATTTCATCGAGCAGTATAAGCTTATATGCCTTCAATGCTTGGTTAACCTTACCTACTCTATTCGAGGTAATGTGATTCTAAAAACTTTCCGTTGGAAGTACACCATTATCAAACAATGTTACAGAATAACTTCATTATTCCAGATTCCGCATTAGAGTTATTAACCGAAACAGCTTCGGCAAAATGTAGCGAAAAAAGCAGAATAAGTGGAATAAAGCTAAGAACATATTGGCAATAGATGTGATGATTAACCTCAAACAGTTCCAAAAAACTTTCCAAATCACTGTCCACTGATTTGCTGTTTCGGCAAGCACTATGTAATCATTTTTTTTTTTAAGTTTTTTTTTGTAAGAACTAACCATAAATGTGTTTTATAAATCTGCATATAACCAATCAGAAAGAAATTTTATTTAACACCTAATTTATCGTCTACTGCGGTTCATCTATGACTACATGTATAGGTGTACTTTTAGCCGGTAGACTCATTTTATCACTTTGAATATTAACAAAAAAGCAGAATGAATCCGTTATTTTTGGTCGCTCTCGTGCTTTCTGTTGCTCTGAAATTCTAAAATTACGTAAAGATATATATCAATTCTTTTGAAACTGCTATAGAATTTAGAATTCCGATTCTCACGATTGAGTGATGAGAGAAATAACATGCCTTCAAAATGCAGAAATGTTAAATATCTGCCGCATTTGTTCGTATGTTATCCAAAAGACCAATGACCAGGGTGCCTAAACTGATGTAATTATTAACAAATTTGATTTAAGAAAATCCAACAGACCTAACTTTTTACTTTTCAGTAGATCTCAGCATAAGTTTTATTTATCTCGATTATAAATTAATTTACCGATCGGACATAAGAGGGCACAAAACCTTTGTACAAAGCAAAAAAACCCTCATCCCGATAAATTCGTTTTAGACAATCATAAGATCCTTTGTATTGGTGAGACCTGTAATTAACAACTTACAGCAATAATCATATTGTCAGAACTGAAAAAAAACAGGGGAAAAAAGCGAGAATTTATCTGGTAATTGACATACAAGAATTTAAAAAAAAAGCAAGAATTTATCTGGTACTTGAAATGCCAAAACTTACGATTTTTTATTACTACTGCGCGTCTGAACCATTATTCGTGTCTTTACAACATCCGCTGGAGTAGATACAACTGCGGCAACCATGCCCGAAACAAGACTGGCCATGAAATGTGTGCAGTAATTATCCAGGTAACCTTCCGCTATCAACCAGTGCTTCGTAAAATCGTACGTCGTAAGATCTGTAATTTATGTTTCAAAGAAAATTCCAAACTGGTATTCGAGGTCAAAAGATTCACTTGCAAGCTTTAAATATGTTCTATTCAAGAAGTTGACCAAAATTACTGCATGCAACCTGAAGCTTATTAATTTGGCTTTCAAAATACAGCATATATACACTCACCAGCCATATTCATTAAAGCTGCTCGTTGAGTATTTGGAAGCCAACCAGCCCAAAGACCCATGAAACCGTTCCCTTTGTAAAGGGCAATAAAAGCATGGTATGAATTCCGGAACCTAAAGTTAACTGTAGTTGAAATTAATAGAAACAATTTTAGATGTTTGATGAAACTCACAAACTTCGAACATTTTTTACGAAATAACATAAAACTGATAATCGAGGTAGAAGACTGCCCGACCTTTTCTGTCTCTCAGCTTGCATTTGTACTTTGATTAAATCGGTTGGTGATGCGAGAAACTGCCCCATAGCACCCGATACTAAACCACAAATTGCTGACTTCCTGAAAGAAAACTTTGAATGAACATTTCTCCATTTTAATTTTTGTAAAATAATAAAACCAAAACTAATATTTGTAAAATCAATGACGCATAACAAATGCAAGACAACGCTAAGAAACATACCATACTGGGAAAACTTCCTCTTTGTTCTTATCAAAAATTGCGGATCGCATAGTTTCGTAAATGCTCATTCGAAATCCAGTGTAAACTATAATCACGCATATATTTATTTATTAAAGCAAGAAGACAAAGATTCAGTTATGCTCTCTTCATAATCGCTCATAAATAAGCTTAGTTTCTTAATCTGCACAAAGCAGTTAACTCATTACTAGCACTTCTTGATAATATAAAAACCTACTAATATGGCGATATACTGCTGGTGCCAGTCCACTGAACAGCGAGCGAAAGCTTTCATCTCTTACTGAAAATAAAAAACAATGAATTCGTTATGCAAAAAATAAGAGCTTTTATCGGATTTTTCGACAGAACAAGTACTACAAAGGATAAGAAGTAAAACTGATAAGAATTTATGATTAGGGCTTAACCATATTAATTTGCATTAATGTATCAGATGTAGCACAACACCAGCACCTATAACTGAGCGAACCAATCTTACAAATGTGCCATGTAATTCGCAACATTGTAGGCGGCTTAATATCACTTCTGGTGACTTCCATACGATTCGGCATCATTTGTAATCGAGTTTTGATGACATCCAGAGGATAAGTAACTATGAAAAAGCCGCAAATCATTTTCAAGGCATAAAGAAATTTACCGCTCAACATGAACTTTAACTGGATAATTCACCATTAACAAAACGATACAGCAATTAGAATGAATATACGATCAATGATTTTGAATGCTTCATTAACGTCTATCTGTTCCATGGTTCCAATAAATTTATAGAAAGCCTAACATCAAATAAATTATGCCTCAAAAGCACGAATTTAAACAATGTAATTTCTTGAGAACTCCAGAAAATATCTACCACTTTCAGCAACGATTGAAGCACAACATGAGAGAACATATTTGGCGCCAAAAGCGCGTACCGATAAGTTCATCTGGTGTCCATCCGGATCCATTAGTTATCTGCAAAGTTGTAACATTCAATAGTACTTATTTCGTCACGTCATAACATCCGCACTTACGAAAGGCACGCCAAATACACGTATCCCTAATAAAATACCGCCCCCTTAGCAGTTTAAACCAATTGTCCGTCACACTTACGTTCAAAGCACCTACACCTCGGAACTCACTCCCAACCTGTTACCGAAATATTTTTGAACCTTTCCAAAGATAAACGAACATGAATGGTCACTATGAAACATGTAGATCCTACGTGAGTTTTCCAACTCCACGTTGGGATTATTCTTTTATTCCTCATCTGATTTTCCTTGTAAAAATGGAGTTCTTCTAGGCCATTTTTAATGAGTTCTTGTCTCGTGTCATCTCTATTGATCAAATTAATCAATTGGGCAATCGTTCAAATTAAATGGAATTAATTAATCACAATGCTACAGAAGGTGAAGAAGTGAATGGGTTTTAAAGAATTACTTTTTGTCCAGTTCAATGGATTCACTCGTTAACGATGACAAATAATGAAACAGTTAATTGAGTACTAGAGATTGTTTTTTGAAAACTTATTAAATACCTCCTATGTACATATTACGATAGATACTAATTTAAAAAAGCAAGCACCAAAGACAAGTATAAAATACGCAAAAAATTTACAAAGTTATTAGTAAAGCTCATTTTAAAAAAATTCAAATAAACTTAGTGAAAAAACATACAATGAATACAATTAAACAAGAAGGATTATGAACAAAAATAAGCCGTACTATAAAGATTTGAAGTTATGAATTTATTTAATTTTTATGAAATAAAATTACAGGAATCAAACTGACAAATGGTGATGATGCAGCTAATGATATTATGGTCATTCATAATGATGATGACGACGGAAATAATGTTAAAAAAAATATATAGCTATTAGAAAGTAGATTTTCAGAGATGCAAATTCTTTCTACAATCTTCATTTTTATCGATACACTGATTTCAGACTCTGAGCATAGGAGCAAGTTCAATTTCCGATTTTCCTTCAATTTTCAGGGAAGAATTAGTCTCGATCAGCCGGAACATTTAGCTCATGAGCCGGATAATTTTGCTCAAAGATTCAGAGCACAGCGTGACACATTAGGTAAGATAATATCAGCTTGATGGATTGTTAACAAGTTTTTTGAAGTTGGAAGATTCAGCATATAATAAAATATTGCGAAAAAACAGCATTATTTTCCCATTATTTATCCTCCTGAAAACAAAGACTGGTAAGATTTTCTCAGTGAGAAGTAGGATTGATCATTTTCTCAATTGATTTGTAACTGAAGTTTGAAGATGGTAGGTTACTCGCAAGAACGAGTTGCTCGAGCCGGTTTGCGTTTCTCAAAGCACAATATCATGCTTCGAAAGAGGGGTGTTACCCATAGCCTCTGTGCCCGAATTACGGTGAAAGCTCGAGGCGTGGTTGGCCGAACAGAGCCAGATAGAGAGGAAATTTTATCACCTAATCATTACAATCAATGATAATGAGGATAACAAAAAATAAAGATATTTTTTGAATAAAACTTTTGCGCTACATATTCACTTGTATGTCTCATTTGCAACAATAACAACTTTTCAGTATGATAATCTTTGCCAACTAAGTTTTTACATACTAATAATTTCGAATAAATTCTTGCGCAAATAAGTATCCGGTTGCATGATTCAAAAATTACGGCTATACTAGCAAAAATATGCGGCATAAAATTAGTTTTTTTTAAAATTAATTTCATGCCGCAAATGACAAGCGCATTTCACGGTTATAAATAGTGTGACGAATTTTAAGTTTTCATCCGGAATTTATTGGGAATATCTGGAAATCTATCTTCTCGTCCAGAAATCAGTGGGAATATCAGGAAATTCCATCCTCTCATCCTTTTACATTGCAGTCCAATTTCGTTTCACTTTTCAACGGAATGTAAAAAATTAAAATGAGAAAAGAAATTTTTTGAAAAAACATGAAGTATAGTACAATTATTCCTCTGTTAAGCGATACTCAACTGAAAGCAAAACTTTAAGTTTTTCATAAGTATTTAAATAGTCTCAGCCCTATTAATTAAGTATATTTCAATTCATGAAATATATCTTAAAAGTACTTAAACATTCTTGATACTTAAGAGATGCTTAAATCAAAAAGCTTTATGCATAAAATGAGGAAACATTTACTGTATAAGATGGTAGGTAAAAGTTTGAGCGATTTGATTGTTAAGTCGTGTAAATGACACCATATTTAAAAGCTGAACAATGATGAAAATATGTTTCTTTTTTTTTCCAGAATAATTGCCCGAAATTTAAATGGGTAAGTTATTCCACAACTGTAAGTTTCACATTACTGGTACAGCAAAGGCGAGGTTATTTCAGTTGGAAGAACGGAAGGGAATTGAACCGTTCATGCCATTGGAGTGTCAGTGGTTACTATAATTTGATTCCAAACTTAAGCAGCAAATTATTATTTATAAGCTATAAAGAAATTAATAGTTTTTTATTAGCGTGAAGTCAGATTACTATTTATCAAATTTAGTACATTGTAAAATAGTCCAAGGACAGGTCAATAATGTTTTTGAGTTAAGCAGCTAAAGTAAAATAAATGGCTTAGCTTATTTAAATGAAGTTTTTGCAAGAGCATATACATCATTTTTCATTTTTGCAATGTTCAATGAAAGATAGATCCTTAAATAGTTTGAAAAAATATAATTCACTTTACTTGTTGTAACATTTTCATATCGTGAAAAATTTCTTTTGCAAATAATTAATTGTCAACTGATAATAATTCATGAAGGGATCAATGTGAAAAGATCTGCGAAAGACTTAATACCGTATGTTGATTTTTTTCTTTTTATTTTAAATACACCAACGTTTGTTTTTTGTTTTTTGTATTTGGATGCTAACTTGTAATTGAGAATTCCAATTTATATTAAACATAAGCTGTTTAATTTGGAACTTTTTTTTTCAGGTATACTTAATATTTTATTGATCGGTTTACAAAAAGGAATGCTTAAAATTTCATCGATTAGCTGACAAAGAGGATTACTTGATATTTTATTGCTTGATTGGCGAAAAAACTGGTACTATTATGTATTTTTTTCTAAAATTCTTCATTTTTTTTAACGAGCTAATTTTACAGCTATTAGAATAGCAATTTATCTGTAGAAGATTTTTTTTTGGGATTGAGAAATTGATTACTTGCAAATGAAAAGAAAAACAGCAAAAAAAGTTGAATTTTTTACCAAGCACAAAATATTGCAAATAAGTTTCCAAATGTTAACAAATTGCTTTTGTGTAATCTTTGTGATAATTGTAAAGTCTGGAATGATTGTTTTTTTCTCGGCGAAAAGTTTTAAAAGTTTCCTTTTCAAATGTCATAAAAACATACTTTGTTTTACTTTTCTGCTTGTTAGCATTTTTGTTATTTTTGTTCCATATGTATCATTTTATCAGACTTTGAATCATAAAAAAAATGATCTAGTGATTTTGATTTGCAAACTTGAATCATAAAAAAAGTGATCTGCTGATTTTGCTTTGCAAATTTCTCCAGTAAAGTTTTTTCTTTTTACTACTGTCAACGTTTTAATTTGGTTATGTGATTTTTTTAGAGATTTAAAAACATTTAAAAAAAAACTGAACTACAATATGTAATGTAATGAATTCTTATCACTACAAAAGCTTCAACAATCCTTTTGAAGACACTGAATCATTTTTTTTCTGCACTAATTTACTTATTATTCTATTCATCATGGATTCATGGATGCTTTACCGGATATCAAGCAATTTGATAGCATTTGTTAAGCTAGTTATCAAGAGGATCAAAGCATCAATTTGTATTAGGCATCGGATATTCAATAATTTTGCTTACCTTGCATTTTATTAATTAAATTTTTAATTATAGTTAATGCTAAATGTAGTTGTAGCAAGCGTTAGAATACTGCGATACTTCTGAATACTGTCGTCGTTTTTTTAATTGCATTTTAGATTAATTAACATTACTGTAAAACATTTAGTATGCTGTGTTAAAAAATACTTCCGAAGCAAAAGTATACTTTTCAATGAACAAATGAAAAAAGTTTCTTTTTTCAAATAAATTTCAATTTCAAAAATTTTCAAATTTCAAATTTCAAAAATTTTCCATCACATAAATTACTGAGCACTTTATTTTTGTATCTATTTGCAAAATTTTCAAGTGAATTTGAGCGCAACAATTTGAATGAAGTATTTTTCATTTCTTTTTGTGACAACATTGAGCATACCTAATTTCAAAATGAATTTGAGGACAACAATTTTGAAAGATATGTTTTTCATTCTTTTTGTGACGATAGCACCATTTCATTTTCAGTAGAAAAATCAAACGAAATTTTTCTGTCATTGTAACAACGTTATGTTATATTATTCAGATGCTATCATAAATCGTAATAATAATAATACTTATCATCAAATCATGCTTAACTGTTAGTTAATAATCAAACTGTATTGATTTATGATGATTTTATGATGAATTTACTGAGATCAGTGATGCTTTTACTGATGATGACCTTATGATGATTTTAATGGGACAAATGATGATTTTTACTGAGATCAAATAGTGGAATAAAATAGATAAGCAAGTGTTTATGTTCCTTATTTAAATGTTATTTGGAACCATTTTTGAATGATTAATTTCATTTTCTTTTTTCAATTTTTTCTTCGAATTTCCAGACAGAACTGCTTCATTTTTTCCTGATGTTATAAATCATCGTTTATGCTTAAAAATAGATACAGACATTTAAAAAAATATTGCACAGTTAATCAATCTCTAGATATTTTTTATCATCAATTATACTCTTTCTTATTATCATACATTATTAATAACATTTAAGTAATTACAATTACTCAGTTATTTTAATACTTATTTTTATAGCTGTGTTAATTATTATTTAACAATGCAACATTTATTTTAATACTTATTTTCATAGTTATGTTAATTACTATTTAATAGTGCAACACTTATTTTAATGCCTATTTTTATAGTTGTATTAGTTACTAATAGAAAAAAAAATTAATTTATTCCTAATTTTATGATCTACCTTTTAATATTTAATAATTTTGAACCATTTTTTTTTCCTTCTTCTTTAGACAATATCAGTATATCATTAACAAAATATTATTAACAACAACCACAATAACAATTTGCGCTTAACGATCGTATATTTATGACTGTCTATCAGGAATTTTAATTGCTAACTTTTACTATCAATTGAAATTCGTTTTAAATGATATCATTTTCCATTTCACTCTTGTGGGTTGTGTCCTTGCACAAATTCTATTCACTAATTACTTCAATATGATACTTCAGAGATTTTGAAATCTCTAAACTATACTTGCCGCAGATTTTTAGCAATAAATTTGAGAAATTTTGAGAGAGTGTTTATTTGAAATCTAATAGAAAATTATCAAAATTATTTCAAATATTTAATACTCTCGTATGTTATATTTAATACTATCGTATATTAATCAAAAATTTTCTTTTTTGTCATATTTAAGAAAGAAGAAAACTTCTTTAGTTGTCCACATTTATTTCAGTTAGTTGTAAGGAAAGAAAATAATTATTATTATGGTATTCATCCCATGCACAATATAAGCTTCGTTAATTTGCTTCCTGAAATAAATTGAAATGCTCAAATATTATTCATTAACCGTTTTTTCCTTCTAAATCAATTATTCAACCTGAGTAATTTTTAATTATAAAATCAATTATTCAATCTAAGTAATTTTTAATTGTGAAATTGTATCTAAAAAAAAAAAAGAAAAACAAAAATCAATTTCAAATGTACGAGTGAATTCTTTAAGTTTCTCTCGGCTTATCACAATTCAATGATGAATAAAAATAAAACAAACTTTTTTTTTTTTTTTTTTTTTTTGCAATTATTTGGCAAATAAAATTAATTAATGTAAAGCGAAAAAAAGAATTAATTCAAAAAAAAAAATTATATTGTCAAATAAGACGTCTTTTATCAGTCATAAAAGTATTATACTAATTTTTATGTGCAATAAATTGCTAAAAATTATTAAGCAAAATAATCAAACAAAAATTCACATAAAAATTGAGCTTTATGAATTGAAACATACATACCACATTCCATTCCATAAATAGATCAGAGAGAATTTCCACTTTATAGATATGGCGAATGAATGAATAATGATGATAGATTATGTTAAAGTGGAGAGAGGAAAAATAAGAGAGAGAGAGGATGGCTAAAGAAACAGAAAAATTGAGCAAAAGCAAATTTTTGAAAATGATAAAAGAGTATATGACATTTCTGTTGATTGATTGATTTTTTATTTGCTGTAATTTAATTGATAATAAAATGAAAAGGAAGTAATGATTTTTTCTTACATTGAAAATATGTAATTTTTATTTTAGAAAGACAAAAGTATTTATTTCTATTTAACCGACAATTTTCATATCTTAAAAACCTACCAGTCAACCTACCTATTAGAATTTCTTAATCGAGAAATATCTTTCATTGATAAATTATTGATTTTTCTTGACAAATTATATGAATAGTTCTTTCTCGTTTTTTTTTCTGTCGTTTTGGAAGACTTTTTTTTCTAATTCATATTTTTAAGTTAAAGAAATAATTCTGCATTTTAAATGAAACAAAATTTTAAATCAAGTATGACGTGTCATTTCTTTTTCTTTTTTAATTCACGTTTTCCAGTAATAAAATAATTCTGCGTTTTAAATGAAATTAAGTATGACATGTCAGTTCTTTTTTTTGTGCAAGTTATTGAAAGAGACAAACTAAAACACTAAGAAATCAAATATCTATTACTTCATTACATATTTTTCTAAGTTAATTTTTTTATTGTTTAATAAAGGCAATTTCTTTTTCTACACTTTAACAGCATTTAATGTAGCATTTGCATATAACATCGTAAGAGAACGACTTAAAAAAAAAGAAGAAACAGAGAAAAGAAAAAATCAATGTAAATTACTGATTTGTGAAAATTTTAAGGCTGAAATTATCAATTTTTGAGTCAATTTTTCTTATTTTTCTTTTTTTTGGCTACTTACAATTTATTTTTCATTTCTTTTACAAATTTGAATAATTTTTTTTTCAAAATTTTTTTTCTAATTTAATTTCAATGTAGTTTTTTGGATTCTATGAAAAAAGTTTGAAATGGATAAAACACAAATTGATGATATATTTGATAATGTAGATGTAGTCGCATACAATAATTTAATTTTGTGATCTATTTATTTATGAAGAAAATTAAAGAAATTTTTATCCTTTATTTTTTTAAACTCTTTTTTGCGATTTTACCTCTGAAAATAATTTATTTCCCTAATTGTACAATCAAAAACACAATTACTAATAAAAAACATAATAATGAAAACATAATCACTAACCAAAAATATAATTATGAATCAAAAATATAATTACTAATCAAAAGCATAATTAATAATCAAAAACATAATTACCAATCAAAAGATAATTACTGATCAAAAACACAGTTATTAATTACTAATTAAATCTTGGCAGTTAAACTTATCTGTTGACACAATGCAAAAAAGGTTAACATTCTAAAAGTTTCACAATGATTTTAAATCGTATAATTCACACACACACACACACACACACACACATGCATAATACAGGAAATTTCAGTTTTTCCATCAGTAGATAGTTGCAAAACTTTTAATTTCTTGTACTTCATTTATGTATTCTTTTTTTTGAAAGAACTAATATTAACTTCGATCAATAATCTATTATTGATCTGATTTAAAGAAATAATAACAGTAATGATTAGAAAAAATAATAATAATGATTAGAAATTAAAAAGAACTGAAGTTCGCATTCATCAATATTAGTTGATTCGTATTCATTAATAGTAGCTGATTTGTATTCACTGATAAATACATAGCTGATCTGCTTGAAGTAATACTGGTCAAAAAAGAAAATAATTAATTAAAATTACGCAAACAATTTTTTTTTGAAAAAATCCTATCACCACTTTTAAAAAACCAAGAAATTTGCAGCACTTAATCATTGGAGTAGAGAGAGAAAAAAAGCACAGAATATAGTTCGATATGAAAAGAGAGATGAGAAAGAGAAGTGAGATGAATGTGGAAAAGAAAGTGCAAATTTTTGAAGGATAAAAAAAAAGCAAAACTTGAAATATTGTAAATCATTATTTTCACCATATTTGAAAATGTAAGAGGGCGGAGAATTGGCATTTTATACACAAATAATTTTCTCCTTTTACCTTTCTTCGCTTTCTTTGCTCTCTTTGCTCGGTCTTCCCTTTTCATGTCCTTCGTTCCCGCTATCCAGCTTGCAAAAGATTTCGGTAGTTGAAAATTGTCAAAAATTCTTCCATGCATTAGTTGTATAATACTAGTAGTAGTAGTAGCAGTAGTAGCAGTAGTAGTAGTAGTATTAGATGACTTTTTATTTTTGTTTATGTTTTGGGCGACTTTTTTTTTCTGTTTAAAAATTTTCATTGTAATGATTAAATTTTAGAAAAATATTTGCTAAAATGCAAATATATTAAAGTTATCAAAGGAATTTTTGCAAATAGTAAAGGAAAGTCAATATTCTATTCTAATTATTAAGCAATGTGTGAATACTTTTTTTTTGGAATTTCAAATTTGCAATTCAATTTTCATTTCATTGAAATTTTATGCAAAATGTGCTGCAAAGATTCTTCCTATGATAAATTCATACTTTAATTTTTTTTTTGCAGCGGAGAAATATTGGAATTTTATTATGGATAATGTAAAAGACTGGATAAATAATAATGGAGTGGATTGGTATGAGACAGAATTAAAAAATGCTAGTAACAATAACAATCATTTACCTGAACAATTCACCTGTAATACTGTAATTATTTCATCTAGTTGTAGCACATTTCAATATAAGTAAGTTTTTTTTTTTTTTACCGTTTCTTTTTCTTTTTGCCATTTACAGCGGTAGCTTATTTGAAATGTATTTTTAAAAGTTATTTGATTTCCAGTGATTGTATAACATCATGCATCGGTTACGGTTCGTTTGGTTTCGTTTATCGTGGTCTCGAATGTTGTACGGGCAAACCTGTAGCAATTAAGAAGATGCTTAAAGTAAGCGTAAAACCGCATGAGGTGAAAGTTATGAAAGCAATCAAAAGTGATTATTTGATTGGCTTTACGGATAGTTGTACGGCAAGCAGTAACGATGATATCATTTATGTTGTGATGGAATTATGTGATATTGATTTGGATCGTCATTTGAAATATCATAGTGCTAATGGTACACTATCATCAAATAATTTAATGTAAAAATTCAACATTTTTTTTTCTTTTGCTTTAAACTTTCGTGAAAGTTTTGAAATAATGACATTTAAAAAATTATTTATTAAAAATTAAATTGTATTTTAAATTCTCCAAAATTTTCTCATATGCAACGTTCTTAGACTTTCCTTTGCTTTAAACTTTTTTAAAAGTTTTTGAAATAATGAAATTTAAAAATAATTTATTAAAAATTAAATTGTAATTTAAATTCTTCAAAAATTTTTCACATGCACGTTTTTCAGACGACTAATGGATAATGTTATTCGTGGCTATAATGAACTGTACAATTATTCCATTGTGCATCGTGATATTAAACCACAAAATATTTTAATCAAATATAGTGAGAAAAATTTAATTGAAACAGCAAAAATTTCCGATTTTGGAATTTCACGAATACTTAATGATGAAGAGGAGAAATCATTAACAAATGTTGCTGGTACGCTGTACTATATGGCACCGGAAGTTGGTGCAAATATTTTACGAATACATGAATATGGTCATGAAGTTGACGTATGGAGTCTTGGTTGTGTCTTCTATCATTGTATTATGGGAAAGGTATCGTTTAGTTAATTATCATTATTAATTGATACTGTTAGATTGTTGACCAAATTAATTCATTTCTTTTACCTAAAAAGAAAATTTTAAAATTTAGAATCTTTGGAAAGAAAAAAAGTATTTGAACTTAGTTGTATTGATAGAAGCATTTAAGCTTAGTATTTTTTTTTTTTTAAATTGAATTTTTTTACAGGTACCATTTGGTGAGCAAGAATTATGCCGAATGTTTCTTTTCGTAGCTTGTGATAACTATGAAGCATATGATAAACCAGCCTTATCACTTGATATCAGTGAAAATATTGCTAGGATGATAAGTACTCAATTGGAAATTGATAGTTCCAAGCGAATAACTCCACAACAATTATATAATGAAATATGCAAATGGGTAAGTAGTGATGGTGATAATGATGATGATGATGATGATTGCGATAGATAGTTCATATTTATTAATAATAGCTAAAGTAATCGAAGAAATTACAGCATCCGTAGGAATTGATAACATTTATTGGAAAGAATTTTAATCGTTTAACAATTATTCGATTGTTATATCAAAATTAATTTATTCAATACATAGACGCGCTGTTGTCGTAAAATGTATATTTCTGTTTTTTCAACTTTGTAAAAAATTTCACTTTGAATTTTACTCATATTACATCCAGAAATTTTTTAATGCTCATATAAATCTTTGTTTGTTATTCCATTCATATTTGTAACTTTAGCATACAAAAATAATTGATCAAGAATTTTTCAAATTTACCCAAAAATAATGATGTCTGCTTGAGATTTGAATTCATCGCTCTCAGCGCATGTTGTTGTCTTTAGAAGGAGTAACTTGCCAAAAAATGACAGAACGAATCACTGTCAATCTGAACTGTCCCAGCTAACACCAATAGATACATATCAAAATTATATGCTCAACAACCATCCCAACCATTCATTGAAACTTTAGCATACATTCTGTATGCTAAAGTGATTAAATTAAGTTATCAAATTGATGCCTTCATATTTGAGTATTTTTGAACGAAAAAAAGTATGTACATATTTTGTATTACTATTTGTTTTTTTTTTTTTTTTTTCATTTTTCTTTCATGTACAACATTAATGATATTGTAAATGTATGTATGTTGGGATTTTAAATTCCAAATAAAATTTTCGAAATTCACTGTTAAATATTTCTAGCCTGCATAAAAAATAAATATTTGTTTTTAGGTCATAATAACAGCTGGTGATATTCTACTATTACCTTTTTTCTTTGTTCGTATTAATCAAAATTTCTTAAAATATTATTTCTTCCAATACATATATATTATATGTATACATGCATACATCAGAAAGCTCATTAATATAAGAAGAAAGTTCAATGCTATGCTTGGGTATAATGATTATTCATTTATAATTAAAGATTAATGAGATATACACTATGTACAGCTACCGGATACATTTATTTACTGCTCACTGGCATATACCTGAAATAGATACTGTGAAAAGTTAGATAATTTTTGTCTTTTTTATGAAAAAGTAAACTTATCAATTAAAAGGAGTAATTTTAATAGTTGGAATTCCGAGTTTTCCTTTTTGTTTGTAAATTGAACATCAAGCCAAAAAAAAAAGAAAATAATGCTAATAATCGATTGCTGAATGAGGAATAATTCAAAAACCTGGATTAATTTACTCATTAATCAAAAATACCCAAGTAGTGAATGACATCAAAATCAAAAAAAAAAAGAAAAACTTACGGCAAATCTATCATTTTCAATAAAGCATCCAACTTCCGCAAATTCTAAAAAAAAAAACTGAATCAGAAAAAACCATCTACTTACGAGGTTACATCTATCTTGGGACTTTCATATTTTTCGTAACTATCAACGTCCTTGTTTGATTTAAATGGAATCCAATTTTCAAAAATACTTTTTTTACTTGTATTGAATGACCATTACTTACTGCTATGAGTATCAAAGGAAAAAAGTAAAATCTTCCATATCGCCACAATATGTAAAAAAAAAAAAAAAATAACATAATAAATCTCAAATGTGAAGCTTAATCGATGGGAAATGCAAAATATCAGTCCCTACAATACAGCAATATCAATTAGATCGTTTACCTTAGATGACTGATCAATTGTTGAATCTAAAGATGCAAAATTTTTGATAGCTATTCCAAGAAGCTGAAACAAAATGATTGTAGTAAGTTCTTCCAAAAAAAATTTTTAAAGCTCTGCAATTAACCATAATACCACTAATCCGATACATGCCTTGATATAACTCTCCATTCAATCAATCAACTAACAAATATCTATCACAACGATTAAATGAGGGAAATCTACAGGATAATAATGAAAAAATAAGAACTAAAATATTTTGGAAAAAACTAGTTTGCCACCATAAATAATTTTACTAAAATTCTTATTTTTATTAATCTTAACAAATATTCCATTTTAATTGGAGATTTTTTTTATGACTATGTTAAAATACAAGCCTGATTTGAACGTGATGCAGTCTTTATATGTGAAACAATTAGACCACAATCCTGGATGCAATCTTGTATCTTGCCAGGTAAACGAGTACGACCTTCCAAAGGTATATTATTGCCACTCATACGTTCCATATCATATCTTAATGAACAGCTAGCTACTTCATAAATCATTCAGTACACTTTAGTACTCATCATACTGTATGAAATTGATCTACTATAATATTTACCTATCCCCTGCATGAAATTGTTTACTTTTCTCTTAAATCAAATTTTTTAAGAATTAAACAAAATTTCTGAGCCCGAAATAACAAAACACATCTAGCTTCCGTGAACTAATTAATCTCATTGTAATTCAGACAATCCGAATTAAAAATCTCCGAATGCATCCTGAATATTATATCTTGTTAATCGATTTACCTTATATATATATATATAAGCAGATGCTTTTGATGTAACGAACTTTAACCTCATCTGAGATACAAAACCAATTTCAATGAACCAATCAAATCATCTTTAACAAAGCCAGAACAGTTAAACAACTTTGCGACAAAATTAAGAAAAGAAAAATTAATTCCAATATCAATATGAATGTAGTTGTTTCCCTGTCAAATTATTCTATAAAAAATTTAACAGGTTTTTTTTTTCCATTAATTTTTCTTTCTCACAAACTTCATATAAAATGAAACATAATAATATGCGAAGATTTATTTTCTTAATCAATTAATTCAGCACCATCTCAGCAAAAAAAAAAATTCTTGCAAAATATTTCCCTATAATTTTCACTTTCCAAAATTAAAATTTCGCATTAAAAAGGAAAAAAAAAACAGGAGACAAAAAATAGACAGCAAAATCTGTCGCAACCAAAATTCTTGCCTATCAATCAATTCAGTTAATTGAATTAGCATAACAAATCAAATAATCTCTTTTCAAAGGGAATGTAAAATACACAATAAAACTTTGTGAAACTAAACCATCAAAATGTATGCGCATATTACTCCCATCATTCAAATTTCTCATATATGGGAGTAAATCCTAGCTAAATTTAAAAAAGAACAAAAATCAATCACCGGCAAAATTCTAACTGAAACATCCATCACAAAGTCAAACTTCTTCAAACACTTTTATGATATTTTCCAAGAAATGAAAACTAAACTTTGAAGGAAAAAAAAGCCAAACAAAGAAAATCAATCATACCTAAAAATATCACTCTAAAATTTTCATATGTCAAATGTGAAATCCCAAGAATAAGAAAAAAATTGAAACTTCCAAAGAGACCCGTAGTGCAATATAGATTTTTGCTAAATAAAAAAAAGCCAAGGAATGGATCCCTACACAAAGAAAATCCTAATTGCTTCAAAAATTCAAAGCCAAGCAATAAGCAATCATTTATAAATAATGATTAGAAAAAATAGATAAAGAAAAGATTTGGAAAATATTTATAATGAAACAGAAATGATAGCGATGTGAGTGAGTGAGTGGAAAATTGATGCATTCATTTCTATATTAAGCATTTAAATAAAATGATAAGATGATGAAATAAAACAGCAAGATTGCTAAAACGTCATGAGAAACAAGAAAAGTATTAAACTGCTATTTCCAGGAGTAAATTTTCTACTGGGAAATTAGCGCGCTAAACTGAAATTTAAATTTCACCGAGATAGCATGAAAAAAAAACAGAACCGTAAAAAATCAACCGGCCTGAAATGAAAATGATGTATGCTGGAATGATTTGCAGAATGGAACAATATATGGTATCATTTCAGGTCTCCCTAACTTCCTTTCAAAATTTGTTCCCTATCACATATCGATTAGATAAAGCTCTCTACGATTATGTGAATACGAATTCAAATACGAAAGATGGATCAGAGAGATGAACTGCAACAAATCCATCATCATAAAGCTAACAAATAGCTAAAACAAAATCAAACTACATGCACTTTTAATGTGTTCATACAATATTTTCTGGCTAAAACAATACGGCAAATTTTTGATGTCCAGGAAAAATTTTTTCGAGCATAAATGGGAATAAAATTTTGAGAAAAAATAAAATTGACCAAATAAAAAGTTAATGGTGGTAGTATGATTATATTTTTAAAAAAAAAAAAGAAAAAAAAAGATATTGCAAAAGAATTGAAATCCTGGACACCGGAAAAAAAGGCATTGCAAAAGGATTGAAATCCTGGACACTGGTTTAAAAAAGCATTACTAAGCAATAATAAAACATGGATAAATGCTTTAAGAAGAAAAAGAAATCAGGAACTGTGCAACAAAAGGAAAATGAATCTTTCTGAGCCAGCAATATGCGCGGTAAGAGAAATGAAAATATATGGAACAGTGGAACAGACAATCAGTCAAAATAAATAACGTTTCCACGATAGAAACATCGGTTGAGCATAGGATTAGATATATCAGAAATGAAATTAACATCCTACACTGACTGCCTATCTATAAATAAGTAATAAAATTTTTTGTTTTTTTCCACTCTCTTCCAAACATCGTAAACATAAGGACGTACTCCGTAATCGAACCAGAAAAAAACCGACTGTTTACTTCCAGGAACTGTTATACATTTGTAGACCAATGACCATCACGGTATGTGCCTAAAATATGCTAAGATCGTAATAGCTAATGATTTACATTAAATCTCATACATTAAATAAATCTAGCAGTTGGAAAACAGAACCGACAGAACTGCAATGAGATCATGTATTACTTAAATATGATCAATACTAAAAAACTTCAGTATGGGAGTCATACAAATTTTCATTTTAAATTCTACAAGTTTACTTCCACTAGCGTGATTTACTACATAAACAAAAATGAAGTTCAAAATTTTACGTATAAATTTTTTTGAAAAACATACACCGTTCTGCGGAATATTAATATGAAAAGGATAGTAAAAAAAAAAGAGCCCACAGTAATATAATAAAATGCTTCGAATATGGATGTGCGTAGAAGCAAAGGAGAATAATGATACCAATACCATTAAATCTCCCTTCAATTTCAAAAGAAAAAAAAAGAAGGTAAAGCAGTGAGCATTAATAATACCAGTGAAAAAGATGAAATGCAGATCCAAGAGCAATTTTTAAAAATTCACTTCTTTTTCCTCCCGAACGAGAATAAACCCCGTTTCTTCTTTTTACTCTCTTTCGATTGATTCAGCTGCAAAATATGACTTAACATCTTGATACCTTTACGTTTGTTTGACACACAATGTCATTATGATTAATTTACGCATCTTATACAATATTCTTGAATTCTAGATTTCGCTAGTTATATAATTACTATTGATGATGAAACCAAATATCCTCCATAAAAAATTCTTGTTACATGTGTACGAAGCAACCGCTCCTCCCATGACATGACGCGCTTTACTTAGTTTTCAAAATACAACACCTCACCTCGTCATCAGACAGTGCCATTTCTGAATTTCGTACTGCAATATCATTTCCTGAAAGTCCAACAATATTTGCTAATTGGCAGCTTTTTTGCTGCAGTAATATGAAAATTACATAATGCATGCCCTGTAATTCCAAAATTCAAAAAGTATTCAGGATTATTTATGAAGTTTAGGTAATGTAAAATTCAGGAAGGACATGCAAATATGTGTGTACAATATTAAAAGGGTGTAGTAAAATGACCGAGATATAAAATGCCAGCATTCAGTTCGCATACAAATAACACATTTGATTGTTGTATTCTGTGCAAAGGAATATATATTTCAGGCCATCCAAAAAAGGAAAAAAGGAAAGAAATTAAAAAAAAAAAAAAAAAAAAAAAAAAAAAAAAAAAAAACATACTTTTGGAAAATAAATTTTTACGCAACGAAGAAAAACGGTCCGATTTACTACGTGCGAACTTTGTTCCTGATGGTAATGTCATTGGTCGCTCCAGTTGAACCGGTTCACCATCAGGCGAATAACTGTGCGACGAGCGACCCAAAATAAAAATAAACAAACAACCATGCGATCACAAAACAAATATCAACAAGCAGGCATAAGATGTGAGACCAATTTCTCAACTACATTTTCAATCCTTGTATATTTATTAATAAAATTTAATTAGAATAACTTCTCCTCCACACTCCTTTTCAGTTTTGCTGAATTTTTATGAGTAACATGTCTCATTGGAATCTGATTTCTTCTATTCTTTTGTTCTAGAATTTAGTAAATCAAAATTTTAACATTGCTAACATATTAGAAACAACCCATATTTTCGTTTGCTAGGCGGAAAACAAACCATGCAAAGTGCAAATTCATGCAAATATTATATATATATATATATATACATATACATATACATATACATATACATATATATTCAAATGGATTTATAAAAATTAAAATTAGCTTGGGAGATGATTTCCGCAAAACGGTACGTTTTGTACATTAAACATGTCATTAAATCAATTTATTTTCGAAAATGAAACCCATTATCATACGGTAAATCCAAGAAAATTTTTATCCAAAATTGAAAACTTCAGGAAAAGAATAGTTACCTACAATTTTTGTTAATACTGCTCATATTACCCTTGACAACACTTTTGAAAACCACAAAAAAAGCTAGAAAAAAGCACGAAATAGGCACTGACGATACGGTAGTGTTGAAGATACAAAGGGCGAACTGCGTACAAAACGACTCTGTGGTGAATCAGACTCATCGAAAGTAGTTTCCAACGTAAGACGACCAACTGCAACCTCATTAAAAATCAACAAATGGTACTTTCCATATTAGTAAGTAAGAAAAAAATTTTTTTTTTTAAAGATACAGCAAATTTGCACAAGGATGTGTATTCCAATTTTATCTTGCTAAAAGATACTAAAATTTCATTTATAATTTTCCATAATGAATATGTTACAGTAAATTACATATGACTAAGATATCATAAAAGAGCTGAATAAATACTAAATAAATGCAATTAGTCTGAAGCTAATACAAAACTTCCGCCATTTCCAGTATTACTCAGTAATGCCGTCTACAATATCAAAATGCTATGTCATTACCAAATAAAATTTTTATAAAAAATTATGATCTTCACCGCATCATTCTCGAGAAAAAACAAATAATTATGCAATCATGCATTCAGAGCACAACGTATGAAACATGCATGATCTAACATCCACAACAACGACTGACCTCTACCAACAGAAGGCTGTGCAAAGAGCGAATGAGTGCCAACAGGTACTTCTGTAGCAGTTCTCTCCTCATCAATCGAAGCGGTTATACCACTGAATGTGGGACGTGTATGATATTCTCGAGCTGCTTGCATCAAGGATATTGTTTCTGCTAATAGTAGGTTCGTGAAAAGGAAATCAATAAGTTCTATATCCGATTGAATGTATTGAGAACTGTGACCTCATTAACGTAAAGGTGTAGGCAATGAAGTCACAGCAGTTAACCGATCAAACTTGGACCATATATATCTAACCACAATCAAGTAACGAGCTTTTTTGAATAGTTCATGCACACAAGATTCAAACAGATTAGAATATGTGAAGACAATAGTAACATAAAGATTACCTGCAGAAGGACTATCATTTTCATATAACGGTGGACTGGATGTCGTATGCTCAGTACTATCAGCAGCAGAACTTGGTCTTGGAGTTTTTGCCTCAACTTCCTTCATATACTTCTGAATATCTTCATCTGTTTCACTAGCAAACGGATTCGGTGCGTACAGCTGTCGGTAAACCTGCAAAAACAATAAATGCGTATTTCGAAATTGAAGTGACTTTTTCAAATCACTCAATTCTATGAATCTACCAGAAGAGCACAATGAATGCAGTAATTAAGGTTCCTATCATTCGTCAGACAACAAACTCAGTCCATTCGTGTGTCCATTAGATCTCCTTCAGTTTCTAACACAAAGTCTAACTGATTCTTTATTATATACCTTCAACTGCATTAAAAAACAATACAATCGCCCGACTGTAAAAATATACCTGGGCATTATGCTGGTGCTGCCGATCAATTATACCTTTACTGGCAGTACCGATCATAACCACGCGATCCGCTTGACTCATATCACTGGTTTCTGCATCCTGTATTACAAGATTATCTGTTTAATAAAAATTGTTTCAAAGACTCAAATACTAAAAAAATTGGTATAAAAAAAAGCAGAAATCCAAAAAATTGAAACGGTATTTTTATCCGATCAGTTTTTCACAAAATAACAGTAAATTTAAAGAAAAATTTAATAGATACGAAAAATATACCGCCCGTATCTGTGCAATTTCTTCAGATGTAACTCCGTCCAAAATTTGCGATTGTGGGCCTGCTGAAGTTGTTCCCAATCGACGATTTTCTTTGATTGCTTTCTGCTTTTCCTTGAATTCCTTTGGATTCGCAGAGAAAGGGCTGAATTGGTGTGGTGAAGAGATTTTCACTGGCGTTCCACTTTGAGATGGCGAACTGACATCTTGCACCCACTGAAACAATGTTCATTTCGAATTTTCTTTTAAGTAATCGAAGTGTAAAAGACTAAAATAGGTCAACCAACAAAACCGAGAAATTAAAAAGATGTTTTAATAAGTTTTTCTAGGTAAATTATTATAATTCAGATATCACATCAATCGAGTTTAGTTAAAATAACAAACAGTTTTACCCTTTTACTCAGCAAATTCGAAAACAAATGTATCTGAAGGCAACAAAAAAAGAAAAAAATCAAATGAGAATAACGAAATATCAAAATGCATAATAATGCCTTCGTGATCCGCTTCGGATTGTTGGTCCCTGTTTCCAAGATTTCAATTTTTTGGTATGCATTCGGTGAATTCAACCATCGAGACCGTTCTTGCTCTTTACGCAACAGCGCCATTTTATGCGCTGTCACCGACTCGTAATCGGATTCATCCACCTTAAATGAACTATTTGGATGAAATAAAAAATTTATAACCATCAGCCAAGATTATAAGTGTAAGAAACAATTAACAGAGTCATCTCAACTATCCATCGAAATCTTCTATCCAAAAAATATTGGAATTATATCCGGCTCAGATTGCACATCCACGAATCCAAAAAAAAGAAATATGAACAAGTATAATTTCCCTTTAATTTCAAATTTCATAATCTCATAAACCAAAACAACTTTCACAAAACAAAAAAATGAAGAGCACCGGATAAATTTCATACAGAAATCACAGGTAAGTTGAAACATTAGTTTAAAAAAGAATTCTGCCTTACGGTGCCAATCGATGAAGCGCTAGGCGGAACAGCAACATCGTTCTGATTATTTGTCGACGAAGGAACTGCCTTCGAACGAAAAAGGGGTTGTCGATAGATATGACCTGTTCGGTAGCCCTGAAAACAGAAACACGAATGAATGAAAGAAACGATTCCAATTGTATTTCAAATTGATAAGGTCTAAAAGCTTTTGCTTTATGATAGCAAATTAACTATTGAAAAATCAAATGGTAAGTCAAATTTTTACCATCACAATTTCAAAATTTGATAAAAAAGAATATTTACCGCATTATCAAGTACTCGCATCCATGCTTCCCACTCCAACTCACCAATCCTCCAATTAATTTGCTTCCCCTCCGCATCTTTTGCACCATTGCGGTCGACACCACCTCCTGGTTATAAATAATATGCAAATTTTCTAACAATAAATCTAAGAAATCGAGAAGCGAAATCCATCAAAGATAATTTACCGCCTTTTCGCGCTGTCTTGTACACTCTCGCAACGGCCTTCTCGTCAGGTATAACGAGATTTTCGATACCAGCCTTTGCAGCTCTGATCTAAAATGAGCTTTTGATATTTTCATCCAAAATAATCAACACCAGTCCATGGTTATATTATAAGATGTAAGCAAACCACACAGGACTTAGAAAGATGCAAAACTTAACAATATCATTGCTAATTAGTTAAACAAACTGGATATAAAAAATAAAAAATATTCAAATAAACATTGAAATAATGAAATTAAATGCTGAAAACAAGGTTCACATAATATTGACTAATAATAGGAAATGAACAAGAAATAAACTTCGACAAACTCTGATTAAATCTGGAAAACTCATGAAGACAATAAATATAAAGTTACAAGCACACAATCTCACAAACAAATAATCACGAATTTCAAACGCTCCAAAAATTCAAGATTAGCCTCTATCCACTGATATGACGATTTACCACTACTCTTAGCCATTCGATAGAAAATTATTTGAACCTGATGATCGCAAGCTGTAACCAAGTTTCTTATTATATATATTGCTTCCTCTACCGTTTCGCAACATACCAAATAACCATTCGTACGTAATATCAAAACCTGAAGTGCACCACTGCAGAAATTATACAACATGAATTTTTTTTGAAATCTCGATGGATGAAAAAACTCATAACCAAGGGCATAGCAAATGAATTTAGCTGCCATATGATTCGGAAAATAATCATATTTCCAGCTGTACATATAATCTATTTACATATCATTTTCACTTTACAGTGTAAATCAGACAAGAAACGTAAAAATGGATTTTTACCTAGATCGAAAATAATAACAATGCAAACATAAGTTTAGGGCATAACAACTAAAACTTAGTGGCAGCACAAAAAAAAAAAAAAAAAAAAAAAAAAAACATGCATTCGATAGTCGACACAATACCTTAATTGTTATTGACGGAATAATAACTAAACAACCAGTAATATTAATTTGAAAAGTCAAAAATATATCAAGTACTGAGCAATCTCTCACATTAAAAAAAAATGAAATGCCAAAAACAGCACAACACTGAAGTTGCCAATAAACCAAAGAAAAAAATTCTCAAATTTCGTCCAAAGTAAATAATTTCCCCCAAAATACGATCAAACGCAAAATGCAACAACGACGATAAAGCAGTAGAAGATGGCAAATACAGCAAAGAACCGCAAAATGTAAACATAGCATGCATTACGATCTCCATACTCAGTGTTTTTTAAATAAGATTAGTTTGTTACTAACCTTTCCCATGTGGTCTGCAAACACGTTTTCAATATATAGAAAGTGGTTATTACTCTAAGAATTTTGAAAGGGAAAAAAAAACAACCGAAATGTCTGCTTCAGGATTTCCTTCTGCAAGGTAATCTCAAATGAGAAACTACGGAAGTGATAAATCACTACAAATTTCTGTGCTAATATTATAAAGAGCAATAAATAATGATTTTATCGTAAAAAATGAATGAATGCTTAAATGACTACCGCCACTAATATTACTCTTGAAAAAAATACAAAAAGCCAGGCGTGCCTGAGTTTCACAAGCGATGACCATATTGAAAGCAAGATGGAGAGCATCCTCAACAGATTCACCACACGCTACAAATCCGTGACTCCGCATTAACATAACCTAAAAATCCTCACCAAACATTTCACACAGAGGTGAGCCAGCATTTCTTTCGGGATGAAAAAAATGCAAAACATACTATCTAAAAACCACTCTCCATTCAAAAAAAAAAAAAGAAAAAATGCACAACATGCAAACCTAATCACAAAAATGGATATATAAAATATAGAATTTAAGATTTCGTCTGAAATAATTAAAATTCATATAAATATGTAATCCTGGTATTCTTAAGATAGTAACGACCATCTTTTACTATTAACAAACCTATGCTTCAATGGCAAATGTAAACTTGCTTCCATCGCATTCGATACTGTAAGACAATTTATTTGCTATGATCACCTGAGTAATTTTGGCAGACTGAAACCTAAGTGAAAAACACTTGCCTGAAGAACTCGAAGGACTGGATCTGACCTACTAGGTATTTCAGCAGTATCCAAAATGACGCCCTAGCGACTGGACGATTTTAACCGATTACTTCGCACATCAATTTCCACTAGATGCAAAAATAGTAAAATTTAGAGAACTTACATTTTTATCGCCGAGATCCTTGACAATTGATTCCATTTCAGACTCATCATCCAATATACCCTGGAAATTTATTTCAAGCGCTTAAGATATGTATCTTTACCTCCTTCATCAAAAATTTTTAAACTACAATAAACATTAGAATTTGTTAGAGTTAAAATTAGAATTTGTTTAGAATAAAAAACAAAACCATACCTGATAATCATGATAACCTACAGGACCAATGATCATTGCTTCCTGTGAAAGTGGTAGAAGACCGCATTTCATTGATGAAATTGCAGATACAACAGCAGTATGCATATGCAGAACGCATCTCACGTCTGGACGTGCTTTGTGAATTGCTGCGTGCAAAACATAGGCTGCCTAACAATAATTAATTCTTTGAGTCCCAATAAAACAAATAATATCTGTAATGACAATAAAACAATAAGGGAAAAGAGATGAGTATGAGAATATTTACCTGATTCATTCCTAATTTGGTGGAACCACGATCAATGATTTCACCATCAATGTTAATTTTTATTAGCGAACTAGCGGTAATTTCATGGTATAATAAACCGAATGGGTTAATCAAAAGCTCTTCTGAATCCGGCAGCTTCAGCTGAAAATCATGAGAAATCTTTCATAATGTTCATAAAATCACCAGAGTAGTATTAACTGTCTTTCGGCGAATCATAATTAAATTTGTGAAAGCATATGCTAACATCCCGTATGCAGCGTAGTTACGAGTATTAAAAAGTAATCCTTCATGAAGACGTGATGGTTAAAGCACCAGCACAATTTTTTATGCAATTATTTCAAGAACGTTAAATTATCTATAAAAACATTTCGAAATTTCTAAAGACCAATCTTCATAAATAACATTTCGAGCATGCTCAAGTTTCTTCATAAATATCAAAACACAGGAGAAACAATCGTCCTTACTGTGATATGGTTGTAAATTCCTTGCGACCACTGAAAAAGGTCCACTAGACGATACAGCGAAGCTAATTTGTTCCTGAACAGTCTTTCAGTTCGCGTGTAAATACTATTTCCTTTGAGATCGGCAATGGGTAACACAGCTCCAACTCCTAAATCATTTATGTGAGGAAACGGATATTGTAAAAAACGTAAGGTAGCAAAAATGAAATTCCACTATTATCATCGAACTGATATTTTGATAACGTAAGTTCTACAATTCTGTCAAGAATAGAATATAGCTGTTTCAACTCCGATCAAAAAGATCATGATTTGAAAAATTAACCAATATTATGAAGACTAGGTCCTGCAATTTGGCCAGGCGGAAGGGTAAGTTCAGAAAGCCGCTGCAAAGTTTTCAAATGATCCGGATCACTTTTGTGGCTTTCACTCTCCTGCTTAATTAATTCCTCTAGTTCTCTACAAAAACTTTTTGACTCCAACACTTCCTGCACCCGTTTTCGCCTTTCCATCTCGGACAAGTCTTCCTGCAAGTAATTACAATATTACATTGCTTACGCAGCAACAGCAATGACATCTTACTGTGAACTTATAATAACAAAAAGTAAAAAAAAATAAAAAAAAAAAAAAAAAAACAACAAAATAAAAAACTGAGAAAAGATCAAAAGAGTCGTAATAAAAGCGAGATAAAAATATTCCTTACTACAACATCCATCAGTGAACAAATGAGGGATGAAAGAACATCCATAAAGTGTTTTGACCGTTGAATTTGGTATATTAATTACTGTCTTAATGTAACTTAAATTTAATGAAGGCAAACAAGCAACAAGCACACAAGTACAAATATAGGCATATTTCAAAGCCTTCATTAAATTTAAGTTTCATTAAGACAATAATGAATATACCAAATTGAACGGCTGGAACACTGCTATTAAACGATAAATCATACTAAAGAAAATATAACCTTAATAGCTGCTGGCCTTTGCAATTCCTTGATATATTCCGGATCATCCGGATCAAAATTGATAAACGAACGTTCAGCCGTTCCATTTGGTGCAGCATTCGCCTTGCTAGGCATAATGCCCAAAAAAAAAGGAACAAATGAGAAACATGTTAAGCGAATTTCAGCAACACATACTCTGTCGACAATAAAAAATACAATTGCAAATATCTTCAACAATAAATTGAACTGAATTGTCACTTAAATTCGAATTATTCAATTTCCAATCGAAAACTCGAAACAGCAAATTTGAACCGGATTATTTAAACCCGAATTTCTAATTCCCAATCAACAGATCCCCCATAGGACAGCCGAAGTACGAAACACATTCACCTAATTTATGGTTAATGAAAAGTTTCGCAAAATGTATTCCAAACCCAAACGATAATTTAACAAGCTCCTTCGCAAACTCTATCATTCTCCACTAACTCCTCAATCACTACGCTATCCTTTTCTTTTTCGCTTTCAATAATTGCTAAAATGTTATGCTTTTTCGATAATCTTATCAATCTTTCTATTATCCTATATATTCGTACTATCTTCAATTTACGGTTACAATTTTCTCAAATCCTGCTGGTCTTCTTGAACATCCTATTTGCAGCTTAGAATTTCCGGGTTTTATTTGCTTGGCCGGATTTTTTGTTTCTAATTATCAGTATTGTAAGTCTGTTCTAAAGATGCGGATATATTCATTCATAAACTAACAGACAACAATGCTACCATCACAAAACAATTGTACTTTGCAGCCAGAGAATTTTCGGATTTTATTTGCTTGGCCGGATTTTTTGTTTCTAATTATGATATCGTGAATCCGTATTATAAGTGCGGATATATTCATTCATAAACTAGCAGGTAATGATACTACCATCATAAAACGATTGTGCTTTCCGGTATATTGGAAATACTAACTACGAATAAATTCTGGAAAATTTTTTTAGCATATGTAATCAAAATGGAATTAGTGATGGTAAAAGTTTATAATTGCCTACCATCATCTCAGTTATAAGGCTCTTTTTGAGATATTTTTAATTGATAGGCGGTATTCTACGCATAGTTTTGAATCGAGGAATTAGGGTGTCAAAATATTTCTTCCATTCCAGGTGTTCTCTCTAAAGATACCAGAAATTATTTGCTGATGATTAGGACGTTCATTTACAGCAATATCTTTTTTTAATTCCAACATTACTAAATATAAAAATGCAGCAGACGAATATACCTTCCAAGTGCAGCAGTCTGACATTAGTATTTTACAAATCGGGAAGAGCCCCTCCAGGGAATTAATTCATCATATGTTGGAATGGCCAAACTATTTGGATTCATTCTTATCGTCTATCCTATCATGAATAACAATTCTGTTACTCCGACATACACTACTCCAGACTAGTCACAATTCATATTTCGAATTATTAAGAAGTTAGGCCAAGTTTATAACTGATATCCGAATAAAAACATCCACACAAAATCCCGAAAAAGCCTGAAATATTGAATTGAATCAAAATAACGAATAGAATTTGTACATTAAAGAATTGGAAAAAAAAGTGAAGGTAATGCAGTGAAGTTTTTCCATTTCAAAAATTTAATCACCTCTTGTGACAGCATTTTTGCAAACAAAATGGACTGACATACAGATAATGCTATTTACACTCGACAAAAATAAGAGTATATCTTTAAGTAACACTTGAGATGCTCCTTCATACGCTGAATCTTCCTTTCTATTCTTATTGGAAAGAAAAGAAAAAGACTAGAAATTAGATTTTCTCGGGAAATAATCTTTTTTGCACAATGGTAAACAGAAAAGTGAAAGAACGAAAGAGGAACAATTTAATCACAGCCTATTTCAAATGAAATCAAAATGATCATTTAAATAGATAACTGAAACAGAGGACATCAAATTAAAATAAAATCCATAATAATTCTTTGAAATTATTGAAATGTAAAATTTAAGCAATTTTATTTGAACTATTATAAGATTAATACAAGTAAGTCACTTTAAATTTTGCCAAAATTCAATCCTTCGAAATTAATTACGAAAATTCTAAAATAATTTTTAATTATTCATTTCTCAAGGGAATAAGAAATCAAACGACTATATCATATCTTTTAATTCATGAATTATACTCTTGTAAGCTATCGTTTTTTTTTTTTTTTTTTTTTTTTTTTTTTTTTTATCATTTCTTTTAAAGACATAAAAAAAAAAACAATACAAGTACTGTAGATCGCACTACACTGATAATTTTACAGCACTTATATCACGTTAGCTATGGTCATTGATTATCGAACTTCATTAATAGCATTTTAATAATTGTGAATAAATATCAATGATGTGACAAAAAATTGTCCTTTTTCTTTCACATGAAAAAATTTCTATACTTTTACTTTTTTTTACATGAAATATTTAAATGTGCTATAATACGATAACATTGTATATTTGATTGTATTGTAAAATAAACTGAAGTTAAGCAAAAGTTATTAACTGAAAGCTTATCAGTAACAATGTCCAGCAAAAGCAATAAGCATGAGAATGCACTGCAATAAATTTGTATGCAAACAAAAAAACATTCATCAAAATGATTTTTGTTTTAAAATCATAAGTCTTCAAAAATTAAAATAAAAAAAAAAGCAATAAAATGCTACATATTCTACATTGCAATTCAAGCAAATCTTCTGTATGGTCTGCATGCGATCTTCCAAGCAAATCTGCGGTATAGTCTGCATGCAATTCAAGCAAATATTGTAGGAGGCTGATATTAGTAAAATAACCGGGAAATAGTACATTTGTGAAAGAACATTTGCACTAAAATTATTTGATATAAAGTTTATGAAATGAACAATGCTTCTCAAAATTATCTGCAATAATCATTTAGGTAAAAATTACCCGTCAATTCAAATTTAAATATTATTAGTGACGAATTAAAAAAGTCAATTAATATTTTAAATGCACAAAATAATTTTTAATCCTTGAGCCTCATTCCATAAAATTACGGATAACATCGATAAAGCTTATCCTAAAAAAAATTTGCTTCAGTAAAACTTTGCTTTATATATTCATGCGACTTTTTTTGTGACTGTAGAAAACAAATTACAAATAGGTGAGGATGTTAAAGGTCATTTAGGTCTTTTGTTACTGAGTCTTTTGTCTCTTGTCAGCTTAATATGTCACCGAAAAAAAAGTGCTTTGTGGCATACTATAAAAGGATAAATTACGGAAAAAAAAAAAAGAAAGCAAATGCTCGATCCGGCTTTTATTGGTAGTTATTGATTAATTTGAAATATCTCTCATTAATCAGAAATAAGTAGTATATATGTTATTAGTTTACAATGACTGCGATTCAAACATTAGCATAAAACATTACCTACAGAATCTTTTTAATTATCGCTGAATACTTATTGCTTAACATTTGTTACTTCTCTCTCCCTCTCTCTCTCCCTCTCTATATATACATATATATATATATGTATATATATATATTTTTCTTCATTCTTTCTTCAAAACTTCGTAATCTTGCCTATCAGTTTCGCTGCTGACCAACAACCGATCAAAATTTTGGGCAGCACATTACGTAGATTTGAGCAGCCGCTGCAAAAATGAATGAACTGATTCAGGTGATAAGATAAATAAGCTGCTCAGTTGTGTACATAACAAATGACGATTTTCCACTATCATGATGCTTTTAATATCGGATATTCATTCCAATTAGAAAATGATATATTTGCAAAAATTCGAAATAAAATTTTAATAAAAGTTAAAAAAAGATGCAATTAAGCATTTGAGTCACTAATTAACAAAATAAATCATTTTTAATTGATAATTTTTTCTAATTTCTAATTTTTCTAATCAATTTCTAATTTCCAGCTAATTTGTAATTAATATTAATTACTACAATTAAACAGTTGAGAAATTAATTTAACAAGAGAAATATGAATGAATTTTATAGCAGAATTTTTTCAAAAAGTTGAAAAAAAATTTAATGCTTAATTCTTACTGACACTATTATGCATGTATATTTATAATAATCGATATGATGATTAACATTTAAAAAGTGGTAATTGATAACTTTCAAAAAAAAAATTAAAAAAAATATGAAATAAATTTTTCAAGTTTTTATCACTTTATGAACTAAGCAAAAGAGATAATAAGATTCTAAGCATAATCACTATATATTTGATAATGATTCGCAACATAATCATCATATATTTGATAATGATTCGCAGCATAATCATCATGCATTTTGGATTTTTTTTTCTCCTTAGTTTATTAATTTCTTTACTTTTTTCATTTCAAAAATTCGAAATTCGATAAATCTTAGGAGAAAACTTTCAAAAATAATTTCTATATGCAAATAGTAATCCAAACAAATTGTTTGCGCACATTTAAAACGAGCTAATTTCATACAGTGAAGATTATACCCTAGCCTTTGACCCCTCTCCCTTTGATCCCCTTGATTTCATAACATTGCTCTGTACAAATTTTCAGAATGAAAAATGATTAAGAGAATTCAGCATTGATGAATGAAATTACGCGAATCGAATAATTATTTCGATGATATAACGACAACAGAAATATTTATGGATGAGAAATCGTAAGAATTAACATAAGATTGAAATAATAGAGAAAAATGCAAATTGGAAATGTAATAAAATCTATTTTAAACAATTTATGCAAAATATTTGTTGATTATTTAAAATTTAAATGTCACCGAAAAAAAGTGCTTTGTAGCATGCTGCAATAAAAATAAATTACGGTAACAAAAAAAGAAGGAAATTACTCGATCCGGCTTCTCGTTGGTAGTTATTGATTAAATTTGAAATATCTCTAATCAGATTAGATCATTAATCAGATCATCAGTTTACAATGATCACGATTCAAACATATGGCATAAAAAACATGTAGTTCTGGATCATTCATAAACAAACACTTCATACATGTAAGCACAGTATTCTCAAGCTATGAGATGAATTTTGAGCATTATGCATAATTTTTAAAAGCATAACTGAAAAAAAAAAAATATTGTAAAATATATCTTTAAAAAAATTAGTTGAAAAAAAAATTGTTCAAAATAGATGAAAGTTTTATCGATCATAAAATCGTTTTTCCATCATCTTATTCTACAATTTACATGCATGCACTCAGTGAATTCAGAAAGTTCAATTGGAAATCGAAATTGGATTGAAATAAATTGAAAAGTTGAAAAATAATAATCTGAAGTAAAGAGATCGATAGAAAAGTTTTAGTGTTGAAATTTAATCATTCCGGTTCAAATATCTCCTTGATTGCTGTTATATGAGAAATTGAGAGAAAAAAAAAAAAAAATTGCGATACAATGACTCTCATCTGGTCATCAACATTTTCCGTTATTGATATCATCACTCTTACGGCTACAGCAAAAATGAAAACATCGTATGGTCATTATCAAATAACTCATGTGTGTGTATATGTGTGTGTGTATATGTGTGTGTGTGTGTGTGTGTGTGTGTGTGTGTGTGTGTGTGTGTGTGTGTGTGTGTGTGTGTTTGTGTGTGTGTTTGTGTGTTATGTGTTTATGTGTGGGTCATATAAATACCCACACATAAATACTCACACATGTATGTAGGCTACAGCAAAAATGAAAACAGAAATTGTAATTTGATGACAATCATCGTATGGTCATCATCAAATAACTCATATATGTGTGTGGATGTGTGTGGTTTGTATATTTTATGCATTTGTATGTAGGTATGTATGTTTGTGTATTTAATCACATCTCATAGTTCAAATAGGAATAGTATCATCACCAATATCTACTAAATTCATTTATGAATCTTCTTGTTAGTTGGCAAAGATATATATACATGTATGTGTATGTGTATGTATGTGTGTGTCCCAATATTCGTTCTCAATTAGACGAAAGAAAGAAACAGAAGGGATGATGAACTTCGAATGATCGTTTATTTGAATTCTTATACTTTCGTTATTTTTAACTCTCAACATAATCAATACTAAAAAAAAAAGTCGCCTATCTTCTTAGCATTATGGAAAGGACAGAAAAAAAAGCCATCCTGAAAAGTATGGATTAATTTGAATGGAAAAGAACACAAATAAAAGTTGAAATAAATAATTTAACAACAACAACACCAATGTTGCCGTCCTTGAAAGATTATGCCCGGGATATGAAGGAGTAGTAAATAGCATATGACAGTCAATTAAATTGGTATTATTAATTAATTATCACTGTATTCAAAATAAGCACATTATATTGCACCATTAAGGGTAATATACCAAAATAATTTTCAAAAAAGTGAAAAGCAATCTCGATGAGGAAAAAAAAAATACAACCAATTATACAGAATATGAGATGAAAAGAAACTTTAAATAGAAAATATGAATGAAAAAGGAATTTTAACATTTGCAAAATGATATCGTTGGTTGCAGATAATTGATGATGCAAATTATGTATTAATATCGGATCAAATAAAATTTTTTCAGAAGGAATTTTTTTCCTTTTTCCGGCAAAATTTTTGACTTTTTTTTGGTCATAAACTTCACATAGCTTCATTTGATTTAAGAAATTTTATACATTTATTAATTCAATAATTTCATAAACTCTAAAATCGCATCATTTTTCAATCATGATTTCATTTCAGTGTTTACTTGTAAAATTACTTTTGTAAAAACTACTGCAACTGATATTTGTACTAATTATTAATACTTGTTAACATAGTTGAATTATTTAAGTTCAATCATTTAACACTAATTTTTTAGGGTATATCTATGCAGAAAAAAAATAGAAAATGACTTTGAATTCCCGTTTGAAAAAACTATTGAAATTATTAAATTTATATACATTCATGACAAATTATTTAAATTAAAAAAAAATGATTTTAAATTCCCATAAGAAAAAATTACTGAAATTGTTAAATTTATTCTTAATAAATTAATTGAATTTTAAAAAGTCGAATTTTTCTACTTGTAATTAATCAATAAATCAAGAGGTTAAAAGTTCAAGACGTTAAATATAGCAAAAGGTTAAAAGGTTAATCGAAGTTTTATTATTTTTTTTTTCTTTCTTTTGGTAAATAAGAAAATTCATTAGCTAAATAGATACTCAAATCATTTAGCAAATTCATCACTTCGCAATAAGATTTTATCAATTTTTGCAGCGAGGAAGAAATGATGATTGAAACTAACAAATCCATGAGTAAATTTAAAAAAAAAAAAACTTCAATTTCAATCATTTTCAAATTCTTCAATTTCAACATATCGGTGATATTAATCTGTCTGGGAAAGTTTCACATTTATTTTTTTCTATCAATTCATTTCATTTAAACGCTTACTCAATGTAGAAAAAAACAGAATGACAGAAAATAATTTGGTAGGGAGCGGAAAAAAATTGTTAAAATAACAATTGCCCATATAAAATAACTATAATCAAGCTTGTTTATTTAAATTTGAGAAAAAAAAAGTTAAAATTAATTTGAAAAATATTTTTGAAAATAAATTACTAAAAACATAATTCCTAAAAATTAAAAATATATAATTTAAAAATAAGCAAAAATTGTTTATTAGGCTCTTCATGCATTTATTTAAAGCTTAAAAATGAAAAATATCGTGATTTTGAAAAGAAAAAAATTTACTGGTAAAAATAGACGCGACAATGATGAGAGAATTATTCCCAGAAAATTGAGTTGACAAGAAGAGGAACAGATGAAATTTTAAAACCATCTTTTTCATTTTTTTCTTTTCTCTTTTTCTCTTTTTTTCTTTTCTTTTTTTCTTTTTTGTTTTCTTGTTTTCTTTACCATATTACTGATACGGTATAGTAGTTTTTTTTTACACATATAAAAATGAGACAGCAAAAACGGAAGCGAAACGAAAATTTTAATTTGGTCCGGTTTTAGCATCCTTGTTATGCACTTTTATTTGAAACCTCTGAAAAAAAACGGTGAAAATGATCTTTCCTTCTTTTTTTTTCTTTTTTTTTCAAATTCGGCAACTTTTTTTTTAAAATTTGATTGATTAGACAAAAAAATTTTCAAAATTCAATCAATAATCAATTCTTTACAAAAATTACTTCATTGGCTAAAAAAACCAAATGTTACAATGATATTAATAATTCAATTAAATTTGAATATTTCAAGAGAAACAGAAAAGTTCAATTAATTATTTGTTTTTTTTTTTTTTTTGCTTTGTAATAATTATAAAATTACTAATTTATTTGAAATTCTGCACGCATTTAATTGATTGTTATTCAATTTTTCAAAACAAAATTTCGTTCGTCTTTTTTTTTGATTTATTACAACTACCCATTTGATTTTATTTCAAACATTTAATGAAATTGAAAACTATTAATTTTTTTATTGAATAATTTTTATTTTTTTTTCATAAATAGAATAAATATTCTTGAAATAGAGAAAATTGAAAAAAAATATTTTGAAAATTGATACTTTTGAAATGAAAATCAAATTTTGATAATTCGCTGTCACAAATCGCTCAACGGGCATGAAAATGTCTTCTGTCATTATTTGTGCGATGAACTGAAAATTATCAGCTGATAACAGATAAATATACACATATAGATTATAGGTATACTTAGTGCACAGGCAACAAATGTATGCCACATACATGTGATGCATAAATGGTTGCATACTAAACATGTGCAAATAAATAATGCAATCTATTTTTAATTTAAAAAAAAAAAAAAAACAATTTCAAATGTTTGTTCTGTTTTTTTTTTCAACAATCTTGTGACAAATTTAATTTCAAGCCTGAAAATCACATTTCAATTCCATTTCCATCAAACTTAATTTGTTCACTACTCCCGATGAAAACGTTTTCATTAACTGGAGTTTAATAAAAAAAAAGACCAAATTGCAGCATTTGAAAAATAGAGGAAATGATGAAAGTGTTCCTCATCATTAATCGTTTTTTCTTTTTTCAATAAATTTTATTTTTAGAATTCTCGAAAATAATAAATGATTTAGAGATATTTTCTAAAGTATTGATAATTATTTCCAGTTAACTTACCTGGATTATTCATGTTGCATCTGCATTATAATTATTATTAAAGCATTTCAAATGATGTGAAATAAATGTTTTATATATATATATATATGTGTGTGTGTGTTGTGCGAGTCCATATGTGTGCATGTGTATTAAAAGTTTTATCAATAAAAATAAAGTAGAAGGGATAAAGAAAATGAATAACCGATTTATATTAATAAATTAGGTCAATGGTAATCCTTTCGTATGCTACAATATATACCACACATATACATACATACATACATACATACACATGCTCACATACACACACACATACACACATACACATACACACACACATACACACACACACACACACACATACATGCACGTACACACACACACACTGTTCTTAATCAAACTAATAGATTATTCTTAACAAGTTCTTGCCAGCAAAATTTTTTTTTTGACTGAAAAGTTTTTTGTTTAGCTTACTTTTTTGCATTATATATGCAAATCTTTTCAGCAAGTATAGAATGAAAATAGTTTTTTAGTTTTGGGCCTAGAAAATGAGTTTATTGACCGGGCCAGTAGTATTACATTGGACTTGAAAATGTTAGCAAATTCTCTTCATAGCTTTCATTTCCTGTCATTTTCTTTCTATTTCTGGCTTTTTTAGTTTTTTGTCCCATTTTTCAGTAATTCTTCTTTTTGTTTTTTCCTGTTTTTACTATGTGCTTTATATATGCTTCTGAATATGAAAAAATTTTTCATGTTTTATATTTGCAAAAGAAAAAAAAAGTATTTTTATAATTTCATTTTTTTTTTTGATCAAAATTTTTGTACATATAAAATAGTCAAACATTTTAATTAAAATATAAACCTTAAATTGAAATCATAAGTAAAGTGACAATAATTTGTAGATTAATATAATGGAAAAAAAGTAAGTTATGAACTTTTTTTTTAAATTTCGAGCAAAAAAATTAAATTTTCAAATATTCAAAATATATTTGTATGATTAATTATCATTTGTAAAGATTACTGAGATGATCATATTTTTTTTTCGAAAAATTATTCAAAACTTTAAATATACAATCTGCTATTTTCATTTTCAATACCAAAATACATAAATCTAATGGTTTTCATTTTAAAACTATAATTTTGAAGAAATTGATGGAAATTTATCATTTTAATAAAATTTTAAAGAAAAAATTTCAATTGACAATTTAAAATTTCAACCAATTTAGTTCAAACCAAACAATTTGAAAAAAAAATTATGGGGAAAAATGCACAATAAAGTAGTGATATATTTTGATGTACGAGTACTGTACCAATAAAATATATAAGTTAATCAATCATTTGTTTCATTTCAAGTAATAAGTAGTACTTGTAATACATAAGTATATAACAGTTTTGTCTAGTAACTAGTAATTTCAAGTCAAAAAAAGAATATCAACTGACTGTAAAACAACACTGACCTAAATATAAATCTAAATTCATCTGAATTTCAGGCCTAAAACAATTTGCCAGACAAATGGCGAAAACAAAGCAATAACAATAAAAATTTTCACTCTCGGAGCAAAAAGAGAACTAAACATGAAATCAAGACTCTCTCTCTCTCCCTGAGTAAAAAGAAAGCAAAGGATGACTTTCTCTCTTTCTTTCTCTCTCTCTCTCTCTCTCTCTCTCTGTCTCTCAGCAAAAAAGAGCAAGGATGAAATCGAGAAGAACGCTGCAAAAATCAGACCTAATTGTCGGAAATATCAACAAATAATAATAATACCTTTTACGTAATTGGAATATTTATTGTAAAATTGGACCGAAAGAATAAAATATTTCCTTAAGATGATGGTGATAGTTTTGCTGAATAAATACTACTAAATTTAATCTTTTCAATTTATTTTCGAAACTGAATTTAAGTGAAAAGCAAAGAAAAAGAAAGCGCGAGAGAGAAAGAGATCCAAAATTTCGACCAATGATAATTTGATCCAAAATTTCCAATGATAATTTTCACGGATTGTTTACAAAAAATAATAATTGACCTTTCCGATTTGTTATGAAATTGAATTTAAAATTAAGCTGATCCAAAATTAATCAATGATAAAATTTTCACCGATTGTTTTTACAATTAAATAATAGTTGATGAGAGATTAAGGAAGATTGGTTAATAATGCATCAAAAAGTTCAACATGTACTGAAAAAGTCAATTACGTACAAACTACCGCTGGAGACATACTGGATCCTGCTGCCACATTTTCAGGATGATTTATATTTATATCTATTTCTGTATATAAGCAGAAGAGAGGAATAGAAAGAGAGAGAGAGAGAGAAAGAGAAAGAACAGAAATAATTTTGCCATCATCTTAAAATAACAATTTTTTTCCTGGTTTTGTTTAAGGCATCGATTATTGCGCATCACTCATTCATTGGTTGTCGGGTCATTTGAAGGTCAAGAAGTGAAGGAAAAAAGAGAAGGAGAGACAGAAAAAAAAACAAGAGTGAAAAAGAAAGAGAGAGAAATGAGAAATGATGAGAATTTTTATGAACAGTGAAAATTCATTATGCATTTGTTGATACTGCTGATAATGGTATGGTATGTTGGTGGCGGCACAGAGCATTTGTAAATTAATTTGTGAATAGTTTGTTGCTGAATTTTACCTCTCTCTCTCTCTGTTTCTCTTTCCCTCCTTCTCTCTCTCTCTCTCTCTCTGGAAAATGCACCGAAGTTGCACTCAAAAAGTTTTCTCCATTATATATTCATAATTTATTTGTTTTTTTACGCTTCTCTTTCCAATTCACGCTCTCTTTCATGCTCTCTTGCTATTGAATTTCTCCCTTTGTTTCAAATATTATTTTCTTAAATTTTTTTCAATCTCCGTCATTTCTTCTTCAATCATTTTTAAAAATTCTTTTGCACTTTGAGCACTTTGATTGCGCATTTTCTGGATGAAAAAAAAAAAAAATGCGCAATCAATTTGGTTGGAAAAATATAAGATTGAAGAAGAAGAAGAAGAAGAGGAGACGGACAACACAAAAGTAAAAATCTATGAATAAAACGGATATACATCAATTTTTATATCATCTAATTACACTGTTATTCTTCTCTTCTTGTCAGCCCTTCCTATCATTCTTATCATTTTCTTTTTTCAAAAAAAAAAAGCAAAAGCAAAAGCAAAGGAGAGATGTAAGAGAGTGTAAGCGACAACTGGCCAAGTAGCAGAAATGAAATTTTAGTTTATTTGTTGAGGTTTTCTCTTTCAACAAACAACGGTGTCCTATTACTTACACAATGTGGTTAGCTGTTGGTTGTTCTAAGTAATTACATGCACAATATGAGGCTGGCTTTTTAAACCTTTAAAATTTTCATCCAAAAATAAATTCCTGATTCCTGAATACGATGGATGCATCCTTGATAACGAAATTTTCACTGGTAAATAATAATAATCGGAAGAATTTTTTTTTTTTTTTTAACTTGATTAAATAACTTGAAGAATAAGAAAGAGAGATTAATGAGATGACGATGATAATGAAATCTTAAAATTGGAAAACTTTTTCGAAATTTTTGATTTAATTAAGAATAAAAATGAAATCAATCCCTTCCATTACATATTACATATCTATCATAGCAGTATCTTCTATTTGAATTATTTTTCCAAAGATTTCTAAAGATAAATAGATAGATAGAGAAGGAGAGAGAGAGAGAGAGAAAAGAGAGAGGGGAAAAGTGCAAAAAAAAAAAATAAATTTATTCCTGTCGAAAATAAAACATATGTTTTGCAATAAAACTATTCCGAAATTTTTATGAAATTTTTGAAAGAACAAAAAAGGAACATTGTTTTCCTTCATGCATTTTTGTTCATTCCAGTTTTATCATAATTCATATTTTTTTTAGGATTAATAATTTCTAAAGATTTTTTAAAAAGTTGCGAATAATCGACAAATATATGGCTGCTAAATGTGCAATGGAAAATATTCAAAATGAAAAATTCTGGAAAAGGGAAAAAAAATTTTGGAGAAGGAAAGAAAAAAACAAAAAAAAGTATAAAAAACAGCAAGGATTTTTTTTTTTTTTTTCACCAACATTATGATTAAATTTTAATCACAAAAGTACAACTATAATGTTATTATGGCATTGCAACTATTCTCGATTTGTATTTATATTGCAAGCATCATTTGAAACTCTTACCAAAGGTCAGAAAGCAGAAGTTAATTTAATCAAGCACTAGCAGTCATATTCCGTCTTCTTCCATTTTTCCTTCATTCCATACTTTTTCATCTCATGCAAAAATATTGCATATCTAGAAATCAATATTTGTACCCAAAACCCAATAATTAAATCGTTTATGAGGGGACTTGAAAATTGTTAATTTGAACTTTTTAAAAGCGCAAATAATTTTCTAGCTTATTGATATATCTGAAAATTTTAGATTTACACCCAAGCATCCATCTATAATTAAATAAATTGACTAATTCAAGAAGAAAAAACAGTAAAGGAAATTCTTCGGATATTTCATAGAGTTTCTTTTTTTTCTCATTGAAGCAAAATGTTTAGAAAGAAAAGAAATGATGAAGAAATGAAGAAAATATTTAACTAAAAAGAAGGCATGAGAAATGCAAAAAAAAAAAAGAAAAAAGAAAAGTATTAGCCTAAAATCAATAATAGAAAGAGGACAAGAGGTGCAAAAATGAAATGTACGAATTGTTGAAATGAATTTGATCAACGAAAATTTTTTAGGGACTAGATAATATAAAGAGCTAATAAAATATGGTTGAATCGACATATTAATATAAAAGCACTAATATAACTAGGCCATGACATATGACATTCGAGTAATATCATTAATTTTTTTTTGTCTTTTTGCCTATTAATAGAGCAATAATTAGGCCACTGGTATAATTGATTACTGGAATTATCTTCCAAATCTATTGAATTTCGGCAGTTTTTGATGAAATAACATATTTTTTTTGTTCTGTGTAAAATTTTTAGTTTTGTTGCAACAATTAAAAATTTTTTTTTTAGTTCAAAAAAAAAAGAAAGACAGAGAAAAATGTGACAGTACTAAAAGGAGGAAATATTTATAGACAAAAAAAAAATTTGATTAAAATAAAAATATTGCATTTGAATGAATAATTTTTCTAAATAAAATGAGGACATGGTTGAATTTCCTAATGGAAATGACCATATATGAACACAGCATAAACACAAACAGACACATACAGGCAGATACGGACACACACAGACATACATACATATTGATAAACAATTAATTACTCACACAATTAATTCGTTGCATTAACAAATTACTGTTTTAAGAGTTTATGACCATTACAACAGCAGTAATAAAATTGCAAATGTGATGTACACAAAAAGAATGATCACAAATGAATGAAGAACATATTGAAAAGAGACAAATCGGTTGATCTAAATTATGATTTAGGTCATCATCAGGTTAGGTTATCTTCATTGTTCAGTTATTGATTGCATAAAAGTGATTTACAGCAGTAGTAAAATGTGTAAATGTGATGTCCACAAAAAGAATGATCATAAATGAGTGAAGAAAGGAACTATGAAGAGAGAAACAAATCGGTTGATCTAAATTATGATTCAAGTCATCATCAGGTTAAGTTATCTTTATTGTTTAGTTACTGATTGTATAAAAGTGATTTAAGCAAGCGAATATATGAGTGAGACACAGTAGAAATTAATACTTACATTATCAATAAAAATTATCAGTAAAAATTAATACATCTTGTCAATGTCAATTACACTGTTATTATTTACCAATTTATTTTTAACTTTTAATTACATCCTTCATAAAATTAATAAAAATGCCATATTGATGAAATATTAGTGAAAATTTTAACCATTATCAAATATTTGTTAAACCACTTTGACATTTTTATTTACTTGTTTATTTAATAAGAAACAAAAAGAAAAACAGTTTCATAAATAAATGTTATTAAATCTACAATACAATACAAATTTTCAACTGCGCTACTTACCTACTGCGATTGTATCTGCATGCTGCAGCTGCAAATTAACAATGAGAGGGAAAAAAATTTTATCACAACAATTTTTCAAAATGTTTCTTTGTTCCAACAAATCGATCACATCAATCACATCACATCAGTTTTTAATGGTTTTTCAAACAAAATCAAAATGCACAAATTTGTTTTAAAATTTAAAATAAAGGGACAAAAAAACAAAAAACTAAGCAAAAGATTCAATGGTTGAAAGAATAAGTTAAAAGTTAAAAGAAAAAAAAAAAGAACGAAAAATTTTTTTTTTCCTTTTATTTGATGCATAATGCTCTAAATACAAATGCATATCATCAGAATGAAAAGTTTTCAAAAAAAAAAAAAAAAAAAACGAAATGACAACATATACCGAATGTATCAAAGTATTTTTTAAATTTTGCAAAAAATCCAGTTCGCAAAACCCTTTCTTTCTTCGCCTAGCTTAAGTAACGAACAAATTTTATTCTGTTCAATCAATTTTTTTTTTTGGCACAATATTATTTAAATAATAATTCAAATAAGTTTAAAAAAATTTGCATGTACATTTATATATATACATATATGTACATTTATCTTTTCTTTTGATGAATAAAAAAAAATTAGTAAATTATTAAAAGATATGAAAAAAAAAATTTATTCGAGAAAAATACTTATAAAATGAAATAATTTTTTTAAAGTTGAAGAACAAAGAGAAAAATTGAATTTTCAATGATTTTAAATTAAAAATAAAATCCAAAAAAAGTATTTCTTTTTTTACTTTTTTTAAATTCCAATTTAAAATTTATTTTTTCAAAATTCTAATTTTTTTCCACAAAATAAATTTTTAAACATTTCTTTTCTCAATGAATCACATTCAAAATTTATCATATTCATTTATAAATTTATAAAAATGTACAAGAACATATGATTAAAATTAACGGTCCGTTTTAATTATTCAATTTAAATCTTTTAGTATTTCAAAAATTTATGTACCTTTTTTTTAAAGCAAAAATTTTAGCACATAATGAACATCCATTCGTCAGTTTGGTGCACTGTTTAGAGGCTATGATGAGAACTAGTTTAATTCGATTTTTTTTTTCTTTAGCTAAAAAAGTTCCATGAAATGGAATTAGAGAAGTGAGTCAAATTTTGATAATTATGTTCGATAATTTAAATTTTCACAGAATACTTTCAAACTGATATTCCCTGTTAGTTTTAATTGATAAAAATGATAAAACTATAGATGATTGGCAATGTAATCTGTATTGATAACATATCGCCAGATGAACGATAATGACAATGGTAAGTGATTTTAGTTATTTATAATGATTTTAACAATCATTATCTTCGTAAGATGATTTGATTATTTGTACGATACTGCTAACGACATTAATATCACTGGTAAAAAATAAATAAAATGAAGATTGTGAATTTCTTTTTTTTCCGCCGTAAAAATTTACTCCATAAATGATCAAAGAGAATGCAAGGATGAAATAACAATGAATTAATACAGGTGAAATATGGAATACGAAATATTGTATGTTTTTTTGAAAGCACGCCATCTCGTCCGATCTGTCAAGTTAAGCAACATTGAGCCTGGTTAGTACTTAGATCAGAGACGGCCCGGGAATCTCATCAGGTGTTGCAGATAACTTTTTTGCTCGACAGCTGGCAAAAGAAAATAAATCGATAAACGATGAAGAAATTATCTAACATATCAGATGAAATAATTTATTAATCAAAGTTTTTTTTTTTTTTGTAAAATTAAAACGTGTAAATTAGTCATTTACAGTAGTGATCATTTTATGTTAGATAATCTGACGAACGCATAAATGATGAATAAAATTATGTTAAAAATTTCCTGCTATTGTATAAAATATAGCAACTGTAGTAATGTAACAAAAAAAAAGACAACAATCATATGTAGACTCTTTATTGATGAATATTTAAATGAATTGAAAAAGAGTGTTTGAACAAAAAAAAAAAAGAAAAAGAAAAAAGAATTGAAATGAAAATTTTGAGAGAAGCATTAAAGAAGTAATCGAACAAACGGTGCCAAATGATTGAATGGAAGCAAGTGGGCTGGACAAATGCTTAAATTTTTAGCTAATTAACTAAAAATGATTCAGATAGATTAATTCCCAAATGTTACTGCAACATTTTTCACATTAAAAAATCATTATTTTCCATTTTCTTCACTTTCTACTTTCTCTTTACCTTTTTCTTCACTTTCTCATTTCTCTTACTTTTTCCATTTCTTTTCTCTTTTTTTTCTAATTATTTAAATATAACCGTACAAATAGCAATTTCATTCAATATGCAAATAATTGTTTGATTTTTGAAATAAAAATGAAATATAATAAAAGTTTATTTTAAAGTTATCAGGGGAATTTTTTATCTATATACTGTGGTATAATAATAATAAATAATAATAATGGTAATAATAATAGTGATAATAATGGTAATAATAATAGCGATAATAATGGTTATGGCAGCAATTAACAACAACAGAAATGGATTTCTAAAATCTTCGCTACATTAACGTTTGAAGGTATAGATGTAAATCGTGATATAATAATAATAACGGTAATAATAAAAATGATAATAATGATGACTATAGCAGCAATAACAACAATGAAAATGGATTTCTAAAATCTTTGCTAGTATTAATGTATGACGGTATAAACGTGATACGTTGGTTAATTGACGATAATTAACGTAATTTGGATAAATATAGATAAAGTATTATAAGTAAATAAATATATGTAAAAATAAGATATATAAAGAAAAAGACAAAAAAAAATTTGTTTGAAAAATTAAATTCTTTCCTTTCATTTCATTTTCATTTCGAAAAATTAAATAAATTTCTTTTCTTTTCATTTCAAAAAAAAAAAAAAATTTGGAAAAAAAAGTTTTATCATTTTCAACAAAAGGAAATTTAAAATGAATTGTAAATTTAAAAAAAAAAAAATCTATAAAAAAGAATTTCGCAATTTATAAAACTTGTAAGAGAAAAAAAAATTTTTTAGACTAGAAAATGAATGACTGAAATTAGCATTCAAAGAGAAAAAGACGTATGGCGTAAAATGATTGGTATATTCCACACGATGGTATATGTTCCACATGGTTGTAGTAGGTATTCCACGAGAAAGCGTAAAAAAGAGAAGGAAAATGAGGCAGGGGACAGCTTGGCTATTCCAAATGTTAATGGATGGATGGATCGGTGAATGACAGCTGGGACAATGAAATAGGAAGTATCGGGAGGATCAATTGATAGTATATGAAAGAGAAAGAGATGGATTTCAAATACAATTGCATAATTGATGTTGTTCCACAACTACATGTGAATAAAGAAGAATGTAGAAATTCCGATGATTTTACTTGTTTTTTTATTTTTTTTAAATTTAAAAGTAGAATTTTAAAAACTAATAGATAACATTATTGGAAATTATCCAAAAAAAAAATTAGAGAATCGATTAGTTATAATAGAACTTGAAATATTTGAAAGTAATTGCAAATTTGAAATATTTAGAAGTCATTGTAAATTTAAAGTTTCATAGATAAAAAAGTATGCAAATTATATTTATGCATATTTTATAGATTTTTGTAAAACGTAAATCATACGTAAATCGTAAAAAAATCATTCATACGTGAAATGCATATCACAGGTGAAACCTACATCATAGGTGAAACGCAAATCATACGTGAATTGTAAATCATATGTGGAACGTAAATCATACGTGAAAGGATATGTAAGTTATTATTCATTACTTATGATACTTCTAAAATTTTCCAACAAACATTATCTGGATTTTTAGCTTGTGAAGAAATTTGTTTGTAACGTCTGAAATTTTTTTTCGGTCAATTCATTTTCACACTGTTTTTTTGCAACTTTTTCTTTCCATAATATTTGCCTATTTGCATTTTTTTGAAATCATAAATTTCATATGATATTCATTTTAGAGAAAAGGAGAGAAAGAGAAGGAGAGAGCGAGAGAAGGTAAAGAAGTGAGGAAAAAGAAAAAGAGATGGGAAAAAACAATCTGGTTTTTTACCAGACTGACCTTAAAAATTATCGTAGTTCCAAAATTTAATATATAAATTGAAGAAATTCAAGTTTGTCTGTTTTTATTATATCTACTCATCATCGTTTCACAACATCATTTCTTCTTGTACTGGAAACAAAACAAATAAACAACAAAACAACAACAAAGAAAGTGTGATTTTTTTTTTTGAATTCATAAAAAAACAACAAATAAATTAATCGTTTATTATGTTATCAAATATTTGAATTGAAAATTTCATAAACACATTCTTACTCTCGCCTGGATTAAAAAAATAAAGAAAAATTTGTTTTTCAATCATCAAAATTTAACATTTGCGAAGGAAATTGGTAAAAGTTTTATTTGAAAAATAAAATGTAACATAATTTTATAAATGGAAATTAAAAATTGAAAACATGGGACCAATAATTCATTTGGCACAAATGACAAAATGTAATTTGTATTTGAATAAATATTGAAACTGAAAAAAAATCAAAAAAAAATTAATAAATTCATCGGAAATGATAATAAGAAATAATGCCATCAATGATGATAATATTGTTACAATCTATATTATGAAACATATGAAATGGATTTGAATAAAATTAAGCTGAAATTCAAATAGATTTTGAATGAATTAAGCTAAAATCATTTAATTGAAAAAAAAGTTATCAAAAGGCAAAGATATCAAATGTACGATTAGATTAGTTCAAATAAAATTATTTTTGACCCATATAGAAATATTTAAGTATTTTTTTTTTTTTTTTTTAAATGAAGTGTTAAGATAGATTAAATGACAATAAAATGACAGTTTTAATTGATCAATGATTGCCTGAAATAAGCATGCATAACGCTTGAATTACATGTTGTTAAATTAGGACTTGGTGCCGAAACAACTGAATCACGAATACGAGCTTGAAGACTGCCAACTCCACTATCATTTTCCAGATTATCATTGGATGGTGTAAATACTGTTGCATCCAGCAGTTCATCGTCCAAATAATTCGTGGGCGTAAAATTACCTTATGATTTTGACCGTTACTGCTACTAGTCTGATTGTCATCATTATTGCTATTACTGCAATTCTTATTTATTCCTGATAATACTTCGCTTGATAGTGATAAGCATGATACCTGAAATATGTAATACGTACTTAAGTATTTTTATTTAATAACAAACAGAAATATAATGTTCACAAAATCATCTTCAGTAAGAATTTAAAAGATCAGTTCAATTTTTTTTTTCAATAACTTGAAAACGATAAGTTGAAGATAGAAAAAAAATAAAAGTTATCATACAGGTTTAGGAATAACGATAAGTTGAAGAGTAAAAAAAAAAAAGAGAAAAAAATTAAGAATTTAAAAATTCAGCAAACATATTTTTTAGACTTCCATTTTTCAATTATTTCTTGAACTTACTTTTTTTTCTGTAACTTAAAACGATAAGCTGGAGAGAAAAAAAGAAAAATATTAAAAAATATCATACAGGTTTCGGAATTGTTCGTTCCTGACCAAATTGAAATGCAAGTGCATTTGGCGTATTTGGTAACCTCAAATAATTTCCTTCCGGTAATTTTACTTGACAGAAATCATTGTTGCACATATCAACCAAATTTTCCTTACTATATCTGTAATTATAATCTATTATTGGAATAGAAAAAATAAATCTCGAACTGGGAAAAAATAAATTAAATAAGTTCATTTTTATCTTTAAATATTAAATAATTTCAATTAAAAGCTCAATTTTTTTTGTTTCAAATTTAATTAATTTATTTCAAATTTGATTGCTTTGATTCTACTTATTTTGAGAAAAATATCATAAACTTTGTTTTTGAAATTTTGTGAAAAAAATATAACTTAAAATTTATTTTAATTTATTTACTTATTTTTTAGCTTTACACTTTACAAAGGCTTTTTCTCATTCTATTAGTTTTAAAATTATTATTGCATAAAAAAAAAATCGTTTAGAACATAAATATCCTTCCTTCACCTTATCCATTCATCTTTTGCATCCAATTCGAATTTTTCCCTTTCTTTCCATTCTTTTTTCGAGCGGAAAAATGGAAAACGTGAACGTGAATCATCGGACGTCAAATTTAATACGCTGCGCTCATTTCGAAATGATAGCGTAGAGCGTCGTAATGATGATTTTTGCATTTGGCGTTCCGATGAGCTTCTAAAATTTTCACCCAAATTAACATTTTTCAAATCATAGAATTTGGCTAATTTCAAAAAAATTTTGCTTCTTTTTTTTCCTTGGTGATCGGATCAACGACAGCAACAACAATTTTATTAAAAAAATTAACTTCTTCATAACTGAATCCACCCAAATCAAATTTTTTAATTTCATTGAGACATGCTTTTGTTAAAATTAATTTCTTCAATTAAAATTTTTAAATTTGATCGTTTTTTTTAGTATATAATAAATAAACAAAATGACGGAAATGCACAACCGATCAAGTTTCTGTTCAACTGGAACATACTGCTTCGTATACACATTACAGGTATTTGTTGGAAGTGCCGTATCAGGTTTCAGTTCGATATGCTGTTGCAACGCTTCTAGAATATTTTCTGGTCGTCCACATTTGAATTCGTATGGTTGATCGTAATCAATTTCAAAAGCAAAACAATTTTCACCGGTACCAAACCTAAATTTTGCATTGCATTCAATGATCCGAATCGATTTCAAAAGCAAAACAATTTTCACCGGTACCAAATCTAAACTTGAATTGCAGTTCAGAGATCCGAATCAATTCCTAGTCGTTGTTTACAGTTCCTGATGCAGCTCCTTAATCACTTGCTATTTCTGTGCAACCTTTATATGAAATTATCATAAAATTGTTAAATCTAACAACATAGATTTGAGATAAATTAAAGTATGTTTAGAAAAAATACTAAATTTGTTTAAAATCGTA
>JBAMDO010000256.1:0-66625 GCA_037074765.1 Mansonella perstans | reverse complement strand
TTTTATTTAACCCATTTATTTAACCATTTTAATTTCTTTTTACAAATTACCTGATCTTATTCTTTTTAATGTGGATTAAAATCTAATCTAAGTTTTAGTATTGTCTAAATGTTCCGCTATGATGATCATTGATCGTTTCAGTTCTTATTTTAATAAATTTTGAATAAGAATTCAAAAAAAAAGTATCATAACATTGATTATTCATTATCAATAATTGCTTTTAGTCATGCAGAAACTAATTATAAGAATTGAAATGCGGAACATTTCATTATCACGTACAATCATTATTTTGCATAGCTATACCCAAATTATCTGTATTTATTAATTGAACAGCTGAACAATAATATTTTACGAATTTTTTTAAAATTTTTCCTGTACGTTTTAATAATGATCTTTCATCACGCACATTTTTTTTTTTTTGTTTTCAATTTCAATAAATTACATATTTGAATGATTTCATTGGATGAGCATTTCTGAGAAATAATATTAAAAATTTATGACAAAATGAAATAGTTTTAAAAAAAAAGACAAAAAGAAAGAAAAGAATTGTTCACAATTTTTTTTTCTTTGTGAAATGAAGCCAAAATTAATTGCTTGGCTAAAAAGATGATCTGCATTGCTCATTTTCAAAAAAAAAAAGCCCCTTTTGATAAGTTAGATTAGCTGTAGGTATAGCGTAGTATTAAAGCTAAGTCGTAGCATACATTATTTGGCTTAAACTAGCAAAGGCTTTTTTTTTGAATCTTGGAAAATTAAAAATTTTTACAAAAATCAAATTACTTTTGACTTTTCATGCTTAATTCAATTTTAGCGATAAATGTGTGCTTACATTATTATAATGAAATTTCACTGCACTAGGTAGACTAGGCTTATTTAAACTAATAAGTATTCATTTCAATTTCCGGCTCTTTTTTTCTTTTTTTTATTTCATGTCACATCTATTTGTTATCATCAAAAATAATTATTTGCATTAAAAAAAAGGAGAGATTTATTGAGAAATTCTTGTGCTTCATTAATTTTTTTCTAAATGAAGAAAAATATGAAATTTTTTGAAAATCACAATTAATTAATATCAATAACATAGCAATTAATTTATTATCAAATAATAGAAATTATAATTTTTCTCAAGAAATAACTAACTTATGCAATAAAAAAATAAAGTTATTGAAAATGTTAATAAGGATCAATAATTAATCAAATGATAAGGCAAATTAGAAAATGTTTGATAAGTTGAGACAATTGATTTTCAGAAAATGAAGCAGCCAAGTATTTTCCATGTTGTTTCTCAAAAAATTTTTACTGATTTAAATTCAAAGGATAACAGTTGAATGTTTTGCACAAAAGATTTTTCATACAATCAGATAGATACAAAGCCAATGAACAATTATTGTCCAGTGCTCTTTTGTTGTAATAAATTTCATTGATAAGCTTCAAATGTTTTGTATTTTACTGATAACTTAAGCCTCAACCGTTTTGTATTTTATTGATAAGTTAAGCTTCAATTGTTTTTTTTTTTTTAATGAATCTTCACATCATCATGTGTTTTGTTTCTTCTTGATGCTTTATAATTTTAAAATATTTGATAAATTTGTGTTAGATTTTAATTAGTAGATAACTTTTGCCATATGCTTAAAATGCGTCAATTAAACGAATGAATTATTGAATTATATGCGTACAATGATATTATTTATATTAAAAAAAGCTTCGGGAAAATTTGTTAACATATATTAGCGGTAATTATACTATGCTGATACTTATTGATATCTATTTTCAATTCTTTTCATAATTATTCCAATTACACTAGAATTATCTGTCTCATAGTTCATGAAACAATTAAATTGAAATATAATAAGTAAAAATTTTCTACAGTGATTTGTAATCATAGATTCTTCTCTATAATTAGTAAAATATGAAATTGATAAGATTAAACTTTCTACAGTTGTTGAGTCATTTCTACGGTAGTTTCTGTAATCGTAAAAATCACATAGATTCTTGCTCTCAAAATTCTGTGAAACATGAAATTGTTTTGCAAAATCAATAAATCTCATAATCATAATCACTGAATCATTGATTTGTCTCAAATTGCTAGAATATATAGGATAGTAGAGCATTTACCTAAAAATTACTGGTTGATTAATTATTATTTTCATTAATATTCTCTTAAATTTAATTTGAATAAACACTGCTCTTCATGAATCTATCCTTAACTGTACAAAAACATTTCATTTTTCCAGTGTTTTTCTGAAAACAATTACGCTTTAACAAGATCTGACAATTATAAATGACTATACTGTAGTACAGTAATACTGCATGCCAGTTGATAGAAGCAATTTTACTGCATTATAGTGATATTAAATGTTAATTGTTAGTAATGACTGTACTGTAATAAATTAATATTAGATTTTAAGTGGTAAAAGCAGCTATACTATAATAAAATTGTAATACTATAGTAGTATTGAATGTCGATAAAAGTAACTATATACAGTAGTAGGATAACATTGGTAGAGTAATTTATAGTAGAAATAATATTAGGTTTTGCGACAGACAATTAATTTCCTCATTTAATTGCTATCGTTATTTGAACACACTATTATTTACATACAAATATGACCAAGCTATTACAAGTTATCAATTAAACAAAATTAAAAAGTTAATTAGAATTCAACAATTAGTCAAAAGTTGCAAATGAATTTATTTTCAAAAAAAAATGCAAATAATTTTAAAAAGCAAAGACTTTAATTAAAATTAGTATTTGTTGACAATTAGTATTTTAACAAAACTTACGAGATATTATTTAAAATTATCATGTTCCGTTATTTGCAAGCTCCCTCATTGACCATTCAGTACTGCTTCAAATCAGAATTGCAAATTATAAACATACCTAAACTTAAATTTTTTCTCAAATATTCAGTTACATTTGAGTTATAACATTTATATTTAAGTTAAGACAAGGGTAGCTTGCGAGCGATACTTTTTAAACATTTGAAAAAACTTCTTAAAATGACGAATGTAATGAATCACATTTAATTTATTTCAGCAGCAAAATGTGGTGGGTTAAGAACTACAATTTCGAATAATTGCATTTAATTAAAACTTCACAAACAACAATTCATCATTATAATGAAAAATGTAAATAATTTAGAAAACAAAGGTTTGAATTACAATTAGTATTTGTTGACAAAAATTAGTATTTTTAACAAAACTTACAAGATATTATTTAGAATTGTTATGTTGTGTTTGCAAAAACTCCCTCATTGATCATTCAGTGTCGTTTTAAATCAGTATTGCTTTAAATCAGAATTGCAAATTATGGATATACCTAAACTTCAACTCAATTATATTTAAGTTATAGCATTATTTACATCGTTTCTATTTGTTCGCTCATTTCCTTGCTATTCGCTGAATTAATTTTGAATCAAATTATTTGCTTATAGCAAGTTTTCTTTTTTCGTTTCTTTATTTCGTTGCTATTATAAATGTGTCGTCAGTGTCGAAACACAAGCTATTTTCCCAACTAAGCTTATTTGCATCACTAATGAACTGTTTATTGGATAATATTAAATTTCAGGATGTCATTTTACAAAGAGGTAAAGAATGTATCAGGTGTAAATGATCAAGTGCCTGTATTGGAATCATATTTGCCTAATTCAATCATTTATATTACACTATATTGCTTAGCTGTACCACCAAACATTCTATTAGCATATATGGGCCTAAAAAAAGGCCTTATTTCGGCGCGTGTCAAATATCCAACCTTAGGCATGACAATTGCCAATTTATATGGACTTTTTGGATATTTAATGCTAAATTCAGTCTATTTAATCATGCTATTTGGTAACATTAAACTAAGCCTATTTCTGTGTAGCTTCTTGCGTACAGTTGTTTACAATACAACATACGTCACCTATTTCCTATTTCCGGTACTGGCCATTGATCAATGGTTATTAGTTTGCCATAATTGTGACTTAACCATTAGAACATTAACAATAGTAATTCTTACATGTTTTGCAATCCCAATGCTTGTTGCAATCTACGATCTTTGCCTTCAGGATGTGCTCCTCTATGATTTCATATTTAAATATATACGAATGTCACCCTATACCAATGTTGTAAGTTTCACTCCTTTTTTTTATTTTTTAAATTTGTAACAATTCAAAAATGATCAAAATTAAATTACAATTTATTAGTGGACCCAAAAACGAACGAATACTACCAATGTGAATACCACCATTGAACATTGCAACATTCTCATACATTCGAGATCATAGAAATATCCTCTCTTCCATTTCATTCTTAAATGCGCAAGAACTATTGAGCAGCAAATGGTCATTCTAGTAGATTCTTTTTACTTTTTTGCTGAATTCATAGCTTGCAAATATTTTAATTATTTCAAAGTTAAAAAATTGTTAAGGAACAAAAAAAAAAATTATTCACAATGTAAGTATTTTTTCTATCAGTTACCGATGATAACTTAAACACATCAAAATATATATTTCTAAAGCTTGAATATGCAACTATTATTGTTAAAGAAGAAACTTGAAATTTCTCAAAAATTACTGTAGAATAAATAAATTTAATTACTGCAATTTTTCAAAAATTTCTATAAAATAATTTTTAAGAATTGTTTATGAAAGAGTTAAATTATAATTTTGGTCGAAATTGAGATGATAAACAAAGTTTTTTAAAAACAACCAGATGATTGGGATAGAAAATTCTTGCAAATTAATTAAAATTTTTTTTTAAGCTTTTGTTATTTTTTTCTCACTTCATTCCAGAATATTCTGGAATAATAAGAACTGCACAATATAAGAAAATGTGGACTTTCAATTATATAAAATTTACCAAATTTTATTCTGGATTTTCTGGAAGACCCAGAATGATAATTGGAAATGTTTCAAAATACAAATGTCATTTTTATTCTTAATTGTTATGAAAAATTTGCATTAAAATTTGACGAAAAATTAATTAATAGGAGGCTAATATATTTTACAAACAAGCTTTTATTGATTTGAAATGCTTTCAAATATGTTAATTAGAATGACGTTAAGCGATATTGAAATATAATAATTAGAGTGGGCGTTAATTGATATTGTATTTGCCGCTGAGTTCCCCTTGCTTTCAAAAATACGATGCTAAATAATTTTACGATAAATGAGTGAATGAATGAATGAATGAATAAATGATTGGGAATCAATTGATTAAAGGAATATTTCAAGTAACAATTATTTACGATATTCTGACTAATTAATCAATTAACTAGAATGAAATGAATGATTCTTTACTAAATATATCATTTCTAATGTGATCAATGGTAAGTTCATTCTGATAAGTTTTGCACTCTTCCACTGAAGGATTATTAATGAAAAACTTCATTCGAATAATTCAAAACCATGTGTGTATTGTCCTATTAATTAATTAAATAACTAATTTGTACAAGATCAACAGCAATCTATAACTTATTACCTTGATAAACCGGGCAATTAGTTAGCTAATGTTTAATTAGTGTCCATTATAAATTGCTAATGATTTAATTTGTTCATTTACGATTCTTACAATATTTCACGTAAAAGGATTGATATGATTAAATGTTTGATTTTTTTTTTTTTAAATTGCATTTCTTTTTTTCTAAGCTAAGCAAATAGTAAACAGATTCAGTATATATTGCTTCAAAACAATAAATTAAATAATTAATCGATTAATTAATTTCAGTTTGTATTCTTTGTGTTATCGCCATCATTTTTCATTTTCTCATTCATTTGCAATCTATTGGTGCTTTCATCAATCGTTAGAAGGCAATCCAAAACAGCCATGAAGCAAAGTGGACGAAGTTTGAATCCAAGACAATTACAACAGCAAAAAGCAATTGTTTACATTTATATTTTACAAGCATTTATGCCACTAGTATTAGCCACACCATATTATATTGCAAGTTTGTTCTTTTTCGATTCAATCATTTTTTTAAGACCAATTTTTTAATAAAAATTTACTAGTAGATTTTTAGATTGACAAAAAAGAATGCACACAAATTATTGCTAAACAGTCTACATTTATTTCACATGAAATTTTCTGTAATCATTGCTTTTTGAATTATTAATTATTGGGCCGCTAATTAGCAAATATTTTATTTTTACTAAAAAAAACAAATATTTTATTTCTACTAAAAAAAACAAATATTTTATTTTTACTAAAAAAACAAATATTTTTTTTTTACTAGAATAGTAAAAATAAATTAAACATATTATTATTTGTTCACATGTATGCGCGCTGTGTGTGTGTATGTGTGTGTATATTAATTATATCGTAGATAAGAAATATTTAAATATTTAATAAATAAAAACAAACTGTATTTCAAGCCCTTAATTAATTAATATATATAGACACACAAAGCTCTTAAATTATATGATGAATTAAATATATAATATTGAAATTGGTTAACCGTTTAATCATGTGCTAAAATCGTACGGTAAAATCTTTAAATCTATCGCATCCTAAATGAACAAATCATTTTCAAAATCAGAATCTAGAAATCATATAACTAAAGCGCAAATAATTAAGTGATTTAAAAATATCACCTAAGAAAATTAATTTTTTATCAAAAGTACTGTTGCATAAATTTTGTGCAACATCTAATTAAATCTGTATAAAAGTTATATTCAAAAACAAGTAATTATGAAAGTTTGCAAAAGCTAGTTGTTTAATTATGATTGATAATTATCAGTAATTGATAATAAATGGTTGATAATAGTTTTCAAAAATGTTTAAACAAACAAACAAATATTACTTGGTTTCACCTTTTTAATTAGATTAATTAATAATGTACATTTCAGATGTATTTTTAATGTTTTCGATCGATATTGACATGATATGGTTTACTATTGGTGAAGCAATTATTGGCATTCATCCACTTTCGAATGCATTAATTAATTTATTCTTATTACGACCATATCGTCATGCACTTCAGAAAATGTGGATGAAGAAGATGACAAAAAATGTACAATATGATTCCATTACAATTGGCAATACACATTTCATGGATGGTGATTGTTTCTTGTAAAAGAAAAAATCACTTGATTAATTAAAAGAAGTTAAGAATTACCATCAAGTGGCTTTTTTTCTTGTAATTATTGCTACGAAAAAATAACAATAATTATAAGCGTTATAGAATAACTGTTTGTTGATTATTTACACGTTTGAATAATTCCATTTTATAATCTTTCAATTAATAAATGTAATTTAAGCTTAACATCAACTTACATTAATATATTCGTTCGTTCAGGAATAATTTTGTTAATAAGTAAAGTTTTTTTTAGTCAATGATCCTTAAATGATTGAGAATTTTAAAATGAATTAAAAAATATTTTTCTTTCTTCAAATTTTAGCAATCAATTATTATTTTATTCCTCGTAATATCTTCTAAATAATCTTTCACATGAAAACATACCTCACTGAGCTTAAATTCAGGCTTAAGCTTATTTGCTATTATTTTGATCCTAAGGCATTTTAAGAAATGATGTCATTTGACATATTTGATAATGAAATGCCTATATTATTTAATTTATCCTCTATATATACATATATATGTATTACTATCTATTTAGTTTATCACCCATATATATATTATTGTCCGGCATTATTGTTTTGAATAATTCGCTTACTTGTTAAATTCACTAAACTAATTACGGGATTTGCTAATATGCTAATATATCTTTTTTTTTTGTCATCTGTATATCATTATATTTATCACCTGATTATATTTTATTTGGTTTTTTGAATAGAAATATTTTTTTTTCGTAATCCCAGTCTAACAATTAGTTATCGTAACTGTGATAATTGATTGAGTACCGAGAAATTATTTATCTTACGTAAAACCAGTTAAATTAAAATTCCTAAAAATAAAAATTCCAAAAAAAAATAAGAAAAATATTTCCAGAGATAAAATTTACCTCAATTCTTTCAAATCAAATTATTAAATTTCAACAATAAGTTATATCGAAAATTCCAGTATATAATGTGATAATGACTGGCGTGAGGCCAAATAACTTGTACTGGCTTAAAATTTCTAATTAGAGTAAAGCCAGATAATTTGTACTTGGCTTAAAATTTCTCTTACTGGTACGTACAAATTTATGATAATTATATTTTACAAAAAAAAAAAAATTCATAACCATTTATAGTAAATCTTAGAGTGGACGTATAATTGGAATTTTATTTTCAATAACATACGTACACGTAAAAACCACATTACGATAATTAATAGCAAAGTATAAATAAAATGCACACAAAAGCTACAAAAAGACAATCAGTAAATTAGAATACAGTAGATGACAGTAAAGAATAAAAGAAATTTTCTCCTCATTACTTTGGTTTCCTTAAAAATAGAGAAACTGAAAAAATGATAGTATTAAATTTAAATTTACCATAATAGCTTTTAATTCATTAAAAGATTGTGGATTATAAATCCAGTAATAAAAATTAAAACAATAAAAAAAATGAAAAGAAAATAATTAAAAAACAAAATGATAATAGAGTGATGCAACAAAAGAAAATAAGAGTTCATAAAATATCAAAAAAAGAAAGTTGAAACTTTGTGAATAACTGCACAAAGAAAATTACAATGTATGAAAGTCAACATTTTGATATCTTGCAGAGAAAAAAAGAAAGTTAAAACTTTGTGAACAGCTATGCAGGGAAGATTACAATATATGAAACTTAACATTTTGATATCTCACAGAGAAAAAAGAAAGAAACAATGTGCTCATTTTTTAAAATAATCATAATAACAGAGCTATTAACTGATCTTATCAGTCATATAAATAGATTTAACTATTTCACTTCGCAGCAATGATATTGTACTATACTATTTCAATTTTGATTAAAAGTGAACAAAATCGAAATTACTGAAGAACTGAAAAACAAGTTATGAATAAAGGACCATGGAAAAAAGAAAGCTGTAATTCTAATAAAACAATTCGTCGAAAAAAAAAAATTATTCATATTGAATTCAAAAAAGTTAATTGTTTGTAAAAATTTCTGATTTATAACAAAATAGTAAAAAATTCGAAAGTTCTAACTTTGAGTAATATATTGTAGTACAAACACACAGAGAGAGAGAGAGAGAGAAGAGAGGAAGAGAAAAAAATTGCAACTCTTCCGATACAAGAAGATTTTAGTTATCACTAATTCAAACAACTTAAAACTATAATCCATTGCAATTCTGAAATGAAGTTCGGTATCATGAATAATCTCATCCATCTTCAAATGATAATTAATATCAAGAATTCTATCAATTGCTTATTGAATATGAACAAAATATAAGAAATTTCAAATATATAGCACAAATATAATATGACATGAAAATATTTCAATTGCGCAGTTTCTGTAAGAAAAAATCTTTAGAAAAAAATAAATCATTTTTTTTTCTCATATAATCGAATATGCTGTTTTCCATATTATTTCTAAATTATGGAAATCGTATGGGAGAATGCTTTCGAACACATTTCGCAGCAGTGGAATGCTCTATACTGCTGCTACCGCTGCTGCTGCTGCTAATGCTACGTCGTTTTCCATAAGCAGTAATAAACCGTCCATTAACTGAATTAACTTTACTACTACACGTTGACCTCGAAATCTGAAACAACAGAAAAAAAAGGTGCATGTGATGAAAACAACTGAAAGTTTTGCATCAGTCTGGAAAGCATATTTAAATTGAATTGAAAGCAAAGAAAAAACAATTAGCTTTTAAACTTGCAAATTTTATTAAATATAACAAGAGATCTAGAAATTCAATAAAAAAGTCAATTTTAGTAAAAGATAATTTTATTTCAAACCATTTGACAGATGAAATAAGTGCAAGATGCAATTATAATTGAACTTATTAGTGTATTTATTAGCCTGCTTCCTCAGCAATCCTGTTTAATAAAAAAAAATAAAATCGAACCTTCAATTTATTCAGTGATACTTTCCCTGAATTATCCGAATCCGTAACATTTTCCAGTTTATTCAGGGAATTATAGGAAATATATACCTGAAAAAACTTTTGTTTTATCATGGTGAAAATGTGAAAAATTATTAATCATTTCATTATTATGAAATGAAAGATTTTAAAATAAACACGAAGTAAAAAGCACAACTTTCGGAAAATTTTTTAAAAAATCATAAATTCACATAAACAAACTTAAATTTTAAATTAATAAACTCTCGATGATTCCCATAGTTGCTAATTTAGCGTTCAAAATAACTACGCATAAATATAAATATAGAAAAAAAAATTTTAAACAATATTTTGCTGATAATATTTAACATTGTTAATAATTTGTACAATAAAGTATTAGTAGCTAATATACGACAAATGTATATTAGCTAAATAACACTTTGTAGTTCAAATTATAATATCCCTAGCTTACTTACCATGAATACTTTATAGGAATGGAACATACTATTATTACAACAACTACTACTATATACTATATATATTATCAATTGATAGAATTCAATATTTTGACCATACTGTTCAACATTATTGATAATTTGAACTACGAAATATTAATTAATTAATAAGCGACGATAATATCTTTGGCTTTATAGCCAACGAGTATGATTTAATCTTTGTTATGATCACTAAGAAATGATTGCAAAAGATAAATGAAATGCAAAATTAAAAGGATTAATTATAAGAAAGGATAAAAAAAAAAGAAAAAAAAAACCTTTCGTTGTGGTTTTGGCATTACAAATTTCTTGAACTGTTTCAGCAATTCATCATCTGTAAGTTTAACTATCTTGTTATTATTGACACCTATTTTTCTGAATTTATACCATAAAATTGCCAGAATTTCTTCACGTGTCAATAAATCCGGAAATAAACATGTCGAAGTTGACGGTACAACATCATCCTTATCATTTCGCATCCTATATAACAGCAAATAATTCTGAAAGGAGGAAAAAAAAATGGCAATAATACATAAATAAGCATATGAACTTATATACAAATCATACATCAAAATCGAAAATCAAAATCAAAATCAGAAACCAAAAAGATTCTATGAATAATGTATACGACAATAAATATATGTAGATATAAGCATAGATAGATACATACCACGATTTGGATGGTTGTTGAGCATGTATTTCAAATGTATCTACTGGTTGTAGCTGAAAAAGTTTTTGGTTACAGTAATTTCGTTCTATCATTTTTTGACATACATGTTATCCTTTTAAGCGCAACAATATGCATTGACAACAAGATGAATGTAAATCTCAAACAGGCTTATCATTATTTTTGATAATTTTGAAAAATTCAGAGATTAATCAGGCTTCATAATCCTATCGTTCACTTGTAAAAACCTTTCTTTAGTAATATCATTTTATCAAAAATATTTCATTAGAAGAAACTATAAAATTATCATAATTTTGCAAAAGTTTGCTTAGAAAGAATTCATTAGAAAATCAAAGAAAATAAAGTAAAGTGAACATATATAATAATATGCATATGTAGATGTTCAGAAGAATCAAATGAATTTAATTTAGTTTCGAGAAAAAGAAAATCGCGGGAAAATGATCAGTGATCAGTCAATAATTGATCAATAATTTCTCATTATGCTCACTTCGTACGAAATAAACATTATTGCAAATTTATAAACTACAAAATAATCATTACTGTCCAGTTATCGATCACTGATTATATTTAATTATGACAAAGTATGCAAATATTCCAAAGGGAATAGTTAAGCCGAAAATATTTACAAATTACTATTTAATTTATATTTATCAGACATAAAAGCATTGCATATAATTATTACAATAATAAAACATACATTTATCGTCTAGCAATCTTTTCCATAATTAGAAAATCATAATCTATCAATATCACTCTCAAATCCTTATCATATCTTGAACTGTACTTCTACATAACTCATTTGCTAATCTCTTATCATTATCACCCCTCAATCTACTCATTTGCTAATCTCTTATCATTATCACTCCTCAATCTGCTCATTTGCTAATCTCTTATCATTATCACTCCTCAATCTGCTTCCTTACAAAAATTCCAACCTTTCTCTAGCATTCTCTTTTAACATTATACAATTTTCTTCACTCTCAATCTCTGTTTCAGATATTTCAAACATATTCAAATATCACTCTCAACTTCTCTCTCACTCCTCATTAATTTTTATCAAAATAACCTATATGGCTCAAAATGTTGCATTGTAGTTGCATACTTCGAATGATGATCATATGAGACAAAATTGTAAGAGTAAAATTGCACTGGCAATAAAAATAGCTGGTGTTTGTTGTGCGGGATTGTATGTCTTATTTCAACTCTTCTATTTGAAATTTAAATTTTAAATTTGTATTCTATTGCCTTTTCTAATTAGAATTTGAATTTTAAATTTATATCCTATTCTCTCTTTTAGTTGAAATTTGAATTTTAAATACTTATAAGAGGATTTTAAATTTATATCCTATTTTCTCATCCAGTTGAAATTTGAATTTTAAATTTGAAATAGTCAATTACGTATTTTCAGTGCAAATGTTTCATAATACATTCCAAAGTGGATTACTGTCTGTGCTGTACAGTATTGGAAGTAAACCGTTACAAATTTGGGATAAAAAGGTTAATTTATTTACAATTTTCAAAATTTTGAAAAACTAATATCATAAGGCAAACAGTGATGTTTTCAGAGATTAAGTTCAAATTAAATTAAATTAAAAATTACCAGTTTCACTGCATACTTCAGTCATTTTCAGGTTCGAAATGGGCATATAAAACGAATTAACGATCAAGATATACAATCATTAATAATCGAAATATTGGGCACGAATGTAAGGTGAGAAACTTACGATTGATGGTGTTTTTTTTTCTTTGCAGTTTACGAACTGCTTAATGTTGTTTTCAGTGATGGACTACAGTATTTGATGTTTATAGAATGATGTAAGATAGTATTGAATTGGGAGTAATTGGAAATTGTGGATTTGTCAACCTTTACTTTATATGGACGAAGAAACATTATAAATTTCTGAATATTCTTATACTAAACATTATTTCCGGATAAATTTAATAAAAATTTTAGCACTACATATATTTCGTGTCCATTGGATCCAAAGAAGACGTTGGGAATTAAATTACCATTTTTGGTGATGATTGTTAAAAATATGAGAAAATATTTCACATTCGAAGTACAGGTTTGTAATTTATGTATTGCAATGTAATTTATGTATAGGTGAAAATAATTTTATTTTATTTCTAAACATATTGTAACTTCTTTTATTGAAAGAAATTTCAATTGAATTGTTATTTATTGTTGACGAAACTGGCTATTTCTAGCACTATTTATCAGCTGAACTGCTGGCAAAATAAAAAAAAAAACTGAATGCAATTAAGCAAATATGGGAGGATTTCCTCTTATTGTTTTCACGGTGAAAAACGTCTGTTTTTAAGTGTTATAAAACGGTTTCAAACACTAACTGATTTTATCCATTAGTTTTTGTTGACTTTATTTACATTTTATGGTATCTATTAATATTTTCTTTTCTATAAATCTTCTAATGCAAAAAAAAATTCTTCGCATCTATGTCATCATCATCATCATCATCAAGTCAAATAATACCTTCAAATGCATGATTTTACAGGTACTTGATGATAAAGGTGTGAAGCGACGTTTCCGAGCTTCTAATTTCCAGTCAAATACTCGTGTCAAACCATTCATTTGTACAATGCCTATGCGGTTGGATGAAGGATGGAATCAGATTCAGTTCAATTTGGCTGATTTTACCAAACGTGCATATGGCACAGCTTATGTCGAAACTCTTCGCATACAGGTTCACAAATGTTTATCAGTCATCATCGCTTATAATAAGTTGTTTAATTTTATATGAAATGTGAATTGAACAATTTCTATGCTTGCACTGAGCATTCTTATTGAATGGTAATGTATTTTATTTTATTTCATTTACATAATTTTCGTAGTCTTGATTTAGATACACGCGAATTGCCGGATTCGACGAATTTACTTTGCTGATCGGTTGTATTCAGAAGATGAGCTTCCCGCTGAATTCAAGCTATATCTACCAATTAAAAGTGCTACCCAAGGCGCTGACTCTTCACCATTAAGTGATGATGAACCAACAATTGCAACGGCAAGTGCTTTTTACGCTTTGGTGTTTTACTCTGTTTTATTAACGCAAGGTTCCGTTGTGAAAATTGTGTACAGTTTCTGAAGAAATGACTGAAAGGGATGGAAAATTCAGTCTCTTGATGGTATCGACTATCACTTGTGTAGAATGATGAAATCTGAGATGCTAAATTCTCTCAAAGTTAGGCATTGTTTCAAATCATTGAAATGTTCTGTAACGATGTCAGTAGGTCTCAGGAAGTATTAGGATCGTAGAAATTAAATCAAGTTTATGTTATAAAATTTTCAGGATAGTCGCATATAATTTTTATTCGATCGAGATTACGACGATGCTTGATATGTTGTATATTCTTGACGGTGAAAGTGCCATTGCTTGTTCTAACATTCATGAAAATAATTATTTGTAAATATATTGTGATCTCATGAAGTGATATTGTTTGTTTAACTTGTTTGTTGTATAAATTAAATTAATCTGCTTGTCTTTCGTACATCCAGTTGGTTTCATAGCTTACTCTTTTTACTTCATTTTTGAACTCAAAATGTTGAAAGTGGAAATATGCTCTATTTATCGGGATTTCGAAGTGAACGATAGCTCATTTTATAATTTTTATTTTGCAGCCAAATGCTTGAACTTAATGTGAAACAAAGTGGGATAAGTAAACGTGTCCTGAATGTACTTTATAGGAAGACAAGGAGCGGTAAAATCGTGAAAGTAAGTTTTGGTTTTCATAAAGTCATAGTGGAAAGTCATTTGAAGATTTTATTTCCTTTTTCTGGATATATCAAGAATTTTGGTGCTTTTCCAATTTTTATTTTCGATATTGAAAAATTTTCAAGTGACTGATCAATATGCTGGATTAGTTAAATTAATTTGTTGTTCTTGTAGCGAGTTCATGAGCAGTATCTAAGAAATGACGTTGGTTGTGGATTGGATTTATGTCGAAGTTGTCAACCGGTTGAGGGTCATTCGCTCACCGATCAGACTGTTCAGATTTCATCTACTGTTCCAGTTAAACATGCTATCATTCTTGATTCGTCAGCAATAATCCGTTTCTATCATTTGTTCGATAATTTGAAATTCACGTGGGTATTTGTATTTATGTAGTAGGGTACTGTCGATACATTTGATTTTTTGGTGTTATGTAGTGTCATTCCAGTCAAAAGTTTTCTTTTTTCTTTTTCAGGAATATCATAATTACACAAACTGTTTGGGAAGATGTGAAAAAATCAAGCCCACCATCTTACAAGTCAATGTATACATTATGCTATGAGAACCCAGATAGGAAAATTTACGTTTTCATGGATGATTTTCATTATGAAACTCATCTTGATCGTGTCAAAGGTGAAAGCGAAGAAGATAGGTAAGTTACTTTGAGATAGTTCTAGATTATTTTTCAGATAGTTTTTCCATTAGAAACTTCATTCCACTTCAGGCAAGCTGACTGACTGACATTTTGATACACATTTCTTGTTTCTGCACTGACCTTTTTTTTTCTAAAACTGATTAATGATTAATTTTTAAGATTAGCCAGATCGCTTGTAACGTGTGGCAAGTTCTATAAAAATCATTGGAAACAATTTGCTATAATTCCCGTTATCGTATGTGGTACGGCCATAGGCAAAAATCGGATAAAAGAGCAGTTTGAAGATGTTTTCACTTTACAGGAATATATCGAAGGTTAAATTTTCTTAATCTTTTTTTCATTAGTTTTTATCAAGCACTGTTACTACTTTAACACTGTCAGTGTTTGAATGCAGAGACTGATGTATATATATTAATAATTTAAATTACTTTTTTAATTCTCAGGCATGGAAGATAATGCTGATTTGCTCAACAAACTGGCCATCTACAACGCAGAGAGTGAAGGCCGAGGACGTATTTTATTCCCAGAGTATTTGGCTCATGATATGATTCAAAATGGGATTCGAAATGGCAAATTTAAAAAAGCAGTATTTCAAGTTTGTTTTGATTACTTATATAAATGTAATTTCTAATGTCAATATTTGTTTTTCTTGTTTTGCGATTATTATGTAATTTACTACAGCAATTTTAAATTAGTTGTCGAGAACTTTTCAAGTTTCTGTTGGTATATCAAAATATTTATTTTATTTTTTATATGAATTCCAAAAAATTTATTATGCAGAAGTTCCAAGAATCCATAAATTCGTAAATTTTTCAGATCCAATTACATTATGCATATCATTATGTTTTTTTAGGTGTCTCGTGAAAATTATACAGAGGCATATGTTCATGTTGATGAGGGGACTACGTGGTTTATTCAGGGGCGTCTCAATATGAATCGTGCTGTGAATGGTGATACCGTTGCTGTGGAATTATTGCCAGAATCCGAGTGGACCTGCCCTCAGAAAGTTATTAGAGTAAGTGTGGCTGTAAAGTCTTTCATTTAGCTTGTTTTTTTTTATATTTTTTGAAAAATCTTCCTTCTTTCGTTGCAAAGGCTTCAGAAAACATTCATTCTCAATAAATATTTGGAGATCACTTGCTTCCGTCATTCTTCCAGTCAGATTTTGTTTTGTTAAAGATTTACATTTTTGTATTAAAAAGCTTTTGTTGAAGTTAAGAGATGTGGAAGAAATTGAAATGAAAGACGACGTTGACAAAGAAGACGATAAAGATGAGGAAGAACCCGAGCCGAAAAAGCCGCGAACAGAGGACAAAGTTCCGACAGCCAAAGTAGTTGGAATTGTTAAACGAAATTGGCGTCAATATTGTGGAATGATTCTGCAGCCAGCGGTGAAAGGTCTCTGTGAAAGATTGATCTTTTACTTAATATGTTCAAAGTTCTCTTTTATTACCTGTTGTAACTTTTCTAATTTCTGCAAAAGCAGTACTAATTTCTTTCTTAAATACTATTCCGCTTTTTTTTATTTGATAGATGTCTGTATAATATTGCGTTGTTGAGTTTTATCTGATATTTTTGAGATGAGGCATCATTTTATATCTCAATGACTTCTTTACTTTAAAGATAAGAGAAGGTTCTATTTTTATATTTGAGAATGAGTAGAATAATGAGTGATGGTAGTATGTAACTATGGTAGTTAGTATATTTAAATTTATGACAATCTGTCATATTGTTTCGATTTCAAAACTCATTTGCAGATTCTACGCGCGTATTATTTGCTGCAGCAGAACGACTTATACCTCGTATACGAATTGAAACGCGTCAGGCTGAATATTTGAAGGGAAAGCGAATCATTGTTGCAATTGATGGTTGGCCCAGAAATTCACGTTATCCAATTGGACATTACGTGAGAAGTATTGGCGCTGCAGGTGATCGAGAAACGGAGAATGAAGTATGGCTTTGAACGCAACATTTAATTTTTAAGTTCTTCATTTCAAAAAGCATTTGAAAAATATGCTGTTTAAGTGAATGTTGGGAATTATTTTGAAGGTGCTGTTGTTGGAGCATGACGTACCACATGGACCATTTTCGGATGCAGTTTATGCATGTTTACCTCAGATTCCTTGGCATTTGCCTAATGAAAATCATCGAAAAGATCTTCGTTCATTGACGATATGTTCAGTTGACCCGCCCGGTTGTACCGATATTGACGATGCTTTTCATTGCAAGCAGATTGCGTCAAATCGTTTTGAGGTTATTACTTCATCATTACTTTTTATTTCTCCAATTTTAATCTTGTTTTAATTTCAAAATATCTAATAAGCACTGTTTCCGGTTGGTGTTCATATAGCGGATGTTTCGCATTTTGTTAAACCAGGCACAACAATGGATGCGGAAGCAGCTCATCGCGGAACGACTGTATACCTCTGTGACAAGTGAGTGTCTCGCGAAGTTTCTTATCTACCTTTTAAGATGGTGCATCTTCATTATTGGCCTGCCTTTCCTATTGAGTACTAGCTGGTACCAGTTTAAAGCTTCTGGAAAGGTCAAACGATATATTTGATTTGCAGAGTGAGCTGTTGATTGAGTTGTTTTGTAGTGATAATATTTAGAAGCACAAGTGATGGATAAATCGCTGTTAAGAAATATTATTAACTGCAGTAAATGCATTTGGAAATCTATTTTTGGCTTTTCTGAAATGTTTCTGACTTTCAAAAATATTTTAGACGTATTGACATGTTGCCGGAATTGCTTTCAAGTGATTTATGTTCACTTCGCGAAAATGTTGATCGTCTAGCGTTTTCAGTAATTTGGACATTGACATCTGATGCTGATATCATTGATACTAAGTTTCATAAATCAATTATACGTTCCAGTGCTGCACTTACTTATGAGCAAGCTCAGAATAGGATTGATGATGTTTCTCTGGTTAGTTTGTTCTGCATTTTATTTCCGTATACTTGATGCGATAAAATTGTTGCTTACATTAGAGGACATATTTAAACATTGTGTCGAATTTATGGTCTATAAATTTTAGAAGTATCAAATCATGGAGAAATTTACTTTTTTAATTTGCTATAAAAGATGCATTAAATTATTTTTGTTTTTGTGGCTGTGTAATTTCTTTTATCATTAAACCAATTTAGAATTAGTTTAGTTATAATTTGCTTGGACGTTTGGTGATTGTTCCTTATTTTGAAAAGTTTGTTTCAGTCCGATTCTTTAACTGTGAGCTTACGAACATTGTTGGAACTGTCAAAGAAGCTAAAGGCAAAGCGGCATGCTAGTGGTGCTTTGACCTTAGCCTCTTCTGAAATTAGATTCAGCATAGATTCCGAAACGAAGGACCCTATTAGTGTGCAGGAGAAAAAGATGCTAGCAGCGAACAGCATGGTTATATTTATTACTGCATGCTTTATTAGTTTATTGAATTATATATACGCTACGTACTAACCAACTATCTTTAACATAAGTATTGCATATTTAAAGGTAAATATGCGTCCTATTTTCTTCAATTATATTTTTATCACAGGTTGAAGAATTTATGCTGCTTGCGAACATCTCAGTTGCAGAACGCATAACAGCAGATTTTCCGGATTGTTCCTTGCTTCGACGACATCCAGTGCCACCGGAAGAAAATTATAAACCAGTAGTTGATGTAAGTAAAACATGTTTCAATATATTTATTCTTTTCATTGCTTTTGTTCAATTATTAAAGTTTTGCAAAATTTTAAGTTCCTAGTTGTAAATTTAGATGGCTAAGGCGAAAGGTTTTAAAATGAATGTTGAAAGTGGAAAAGCGCTTTCGGAAAGTTTGGATAAAGCCATGGATCCGAATAACGCTATGTTGAACACACTGTTTCGAATGTTAACCACACGTTGTATGACTCAGGCTGTCTATTTTTCATCAGGTTTTGTTTTTTTAAAATTTTTCTCGACGCTGCTTTTCAAGTAGATTATCGTTTATGCAGTTTATTTAATCAACCCGCAGTTTCTTCTAAACGTTCCTATTTTAATCAGTTTCTTCCAGCTTTTAATCAAGTGTCTGTCTTTAATCATTTCATATGTAAAGGTGCTTAAGATACTGAAAATTGATATCATTGCGAATTTTGATACTTCTTCAATTAATCAAACATGTAATTTATTTTAGGATCATTGCCAACCGAGCAATATGTTCATTTTGGACTTGCTGCTCCAATTTATACCCATTTTACATCACCAATTCGAAGATATGCCGATATAATGGTTCATCGATTGCTTGCTGCTTCAATTTGTGCTGATATCACTTCTCCCGAAATGTTAAAAGGTGACTTGGTGAGCAAGATTGCAAACAATCTTAACTACAGGTTAGCTGTGGAATTTTGATTTCAAGAATTTATTTTACCGCAAATTTTATCACAGATATACTTATTGCAGTTAGAGTAGAATGCACAAATAAGAAATTTATTGTAATCCTCGAAATATGTCTTTTAGCAAAATGACACATAAAATAAAGCTTGTATTTATTTCGCTAAAATTATTTCTTTTCACTTTCCAAATTTTTATCTGTGTTTTTTTTACTGTATAACGGAGTTTTTCCTTTTTTTTCAGACATAAGCAAGCACAGTATGCAGGTAGAGCATCAGTTTTGCTCAATACGTTGCTTTACTTTAAGGGTCGTACCGAACTGCATGATGGTTTCGTGATGAGTATCCGGAAAAACGGCATTCAGGTGACTAATTGTGTCCGCAAAATCTACTTTTTAAATTCTTATATTTTGAATTTGTCTTAATAAATTCTTCTTTTTAAATTGGCATCAATTTCATCCTGATTTATTTCGGCTGTTAGAAGAAATGTGATTAATTCTTGCATTTTTATGAAAATTTTGTTCAGGTATTTGTGCCAACTTATGGCTTTGAATCAATCGTCGTTTTTCCTAGTGGATCAAATTATCAAGTAACAGATGATTTGTTGGTAGCAGAAGGTGTAGAAGTGAGGAGTTTTCAACGGATCACAGTAAGGCTTTCATTGGATGAGAATGATATTCAACATATTCGCCTGGATATGAAGTTGGTTTCACCAAAGATTCCTGGATTCAGCGTTGATTACATCATTTCTGCTCCGGAAGAATGAATGTTCTCACATGATCTTAATCATCAGATAATGTATATGTGCTAAATTTACTTGTTTTCTTCCATTTTGGTTCCACCTCATTTTGTTATTTTACATCGTATTGTCTGGGTTACATTTACTCCGTAGGCAAGACCAGTTTGTACCAGGAAACGATAGAAATCCTATTCTAGGATTCTAGCTCGTCTTGGTCCTTTTTTGTATTGTTATAAAAAATTGTTAAACTGTTATACTGTTTTGAGAGTCATTTAAAATAAAAGTAAAAAAGAAGAAAAATAATTTGAAATCTTGTTTAATTTGTTTTTTTTTTTTTCCATTTCCAAAGTCTAATAAAAATAAAGAACAACAACTAATAATTTACTGCCAAAAAAGGAAAATTAAGTAAGAAATGCGCATCAAAATGATATGTAATATAATCACATTTATTCCATATGAATATGTTGACCAATTCCCTGACGGTATCATCTTTCGTGGTACTAAATAAAACTTGTATTTATTACTTATAAATTATTTTTCTTTATTTTTTTTTTAAAGGATTCATTCTGATGCACTAAAAAAAGGAAAGTATAATAGATGATTATGAAATCAAGATAACATTAAAATGACGATCAAAATCTTTAAATCTTATTTGATTTTAATATTTCAACTTTTGAAAAAAAAAAATCAATAAAATTGATAAATCACTTCTAGTTGCAGAAATCAAAAATTAGCTAATTATCAGTTTAATGAATCATCACTAACAAACACTTTCAGTAAAAAAAATTTTCTATCTTACGTGCACCATGAATGATAGGAAACTAATAACTTCTCTTTTCTTCCTCTTTAATTTGTTAGAGCAAACTTTCAAATTATTTCTGATCGAAACAGAAATTGAAAACCCTAACTGATTTGTTATAAAAGATTAACAAAATAAATAAAAAAAAAAAAAAAAAAAAAAAAAAACGGAAATAATTTGAAAACCCTAATTGGACTGGTTAAATAATAAAACCCTAGTTATACAAGATTAACAAAATAAATTTTACTTTTTTTTCCGTCAATTGTTTTCTTAGTCACTTTATTTTTTCGTTATTTTTTCTATGGTAAAATTTCTATGTTAAATTAAAGCAAACAAATAGTATTGTCACTGGATAGAATAAAAACTGCTAGTTCTAAACATCAATTACTTTTACAGCGAAAGAATTCCAACTTTATCTTTTTTTTTTATAATACATCGTAGAGAGATTTTCACGGAGTATCAAAGTTTACATTAATTTGTGATACTTAAGCAGCTAATTACTAACAATCATTTCTGCGATGGGAATTGTTACATCTGGAGGAATTCCACAATCAAGTTAAAAAAATTAACAAAAATTTGCCGTGAAAATAATTTTTACGGTGAAAGACGCTTAATCAACCATTCCGTTCCATCCGTTTTTTTTTCAAATATAATACGATCGTGTATTCGATCAGACTGACCTTGCCAGAATTCGAAATAATCAGGAAGCAATTTATAGCCACCCCTATAACATTCAATTATTCATTGTTAATTATGATTATGTCGATGAATCATGCAGTGCTTTCATCGAGTTCTTAGATAATGTATGGAAACAGAAATATTAAATGAAGTCTAGACAAAATAAATTCTCACCAGTCTTCCGGTCTAGTGACTGCTTTTTCACCTTTTTCGATCACGAGTTTTTCAAGTTTCTTTTTCTCTTCTTCCAAATGCTACATAAAATAAAAGTTGATATATTAAAACAGTTTCAAAACAGTACTAAATTAAAGCTGACAAGTCAAAAAATTAAACAAGTTCACAGCACATTCAAAAATTTGAATTTGACGTAAAGTTCTGTAACAGAAGTAGGACAAATTGAAAAAAACAAAATTAAACTAAATCCCGCAAATTTTATCTCAAACAAATAACGGGAAATGATTATCAATTGAATAATAATTTGCTTCATTCATTCATTCATATATATCAATTGTGATAATTAGCAAATAATTTAAATTATTTGAATGGATTTTGTCGCTTTTCAGACGAATTTTATTACAGTGGACATAGGAAATTTCTTCTAGTACTTTCAATTTTATATTTCAGTTTAAGAAACTTTTAAAAAAACAGCATTTATTCCACCATTTTCCAATGAACGATAATCGGCGTCACTGATTGACTGACTGTACAGATGGCGAAAAAATATCCCACGAAAAGGATCTAACCTGTCTGTTCGGAATAACTTTGCTTTGTTCGCTAATTTTTGAACCAATACGACTTTTCAATGGTCGATGATACCAATAAGCTTCTGCATCTTCAACAGGCAATTTTTCTAATTTGCCCTCAATTCGAATCTTAAATTTGTTTTTTAATAACTTTCAAACGAAATTTACAGTTTAGTTTAACAATAACAGCAATAATTAGCAAACAAATAGACAAATATACAAACTGGGAATCATTAAACTGTTCGGTCACTATATGTAGTGCGCTTTCCGACTGGTTAAACAAACTTCCTAACAAAAGATCACCAAGCTAGAAACTAACAACAGTCCTAACAATCCAAATTTAAATCAAGCATTCTTCCAAAATACTCAGCTTTTACAATTCCTAGACGATGAAAACAATCATCGAAGAGATAAAATTGCCTACTTGTCTATCAACATGAGGCCAGTAAAATAGCATGGAAGAATGAGGATTTTTATCGATTTGAATCCCTTTGGCACTATTATAGTGTGTATAGAAACACAGACCTTCTCTGTCATATTCCTTCATCAAAACCATTCGTGACTTGGGTTGATTATTGATTACCTGGAAAACTGATTAACTTATCTTTTAATAATATTATCTAAGCATAACAAAGCAAAAAAAAAAATGGAATATATTTTATGATTAGAAGAAAACAATTCAAAACAGAGGTTTGGAATTTGGAAATAAACAATAGGAAAAATACTTTGTAGTTGGAAAAAAGAAAGACAATCAAAAAACATATCATAAACTAAAAGCAAATAATTCAGAAATGTCTTACAGTTGAAAGACAAACAGCATTAATTTCCTCGAATGTTACATCCTTATTTTTTGCAGCATTTTTGAACCATATATCAAAAAGTTCAAATGGATTTTTTGATGGTAAATTCTCCTCCAACAGAAACGGTTCTTCCTTATTGTAATACGGTTTCCGTAAATCTGAAACATGCAATGAAGTACTAATTATAACTAAAGCAAACATATTTGACTGTGTTCTCTCCAAAAAAAAATTGATGCATAATAAAAATTTACGGAAATTGAAAGTAAAAAATGTATTATTGATAAAATTTTGTAATGCTTCACCTGTAATTAAAAGTTAAATGTATAATGTAAAAACAAAAACAAAAAAAAAAAAAAAAAAAAAACAATATAAGAATGAAACATAATTAAAGACTTATAAATTACTGTTAATGATTTAAATAATATTTTGTTCATTAAAGATTTACACACTATTATTAACGAAAATATAAAATTTCGAGCTTTATTTAAAAAAAAAAAAAAATTCACCTTTTACATTAATACCAAATTCATTGAAATTTTCATTCAAACTCATTGCTTTGAAAATTGCATGAAAAAAAAATCGCTTCACGAATGTTGCCAATGTACACTGGAAACCACGAAGCAATAAAAATTTGCCGAAATAATTCGACGACAATAATAACTTTCGAATAAGCATAGCTAAAAGAAATGTTCTGAACGAAATACTGAAATATCACTTAAGCTATCACTTACTTTACTTTAATTACCACTAAAACTATCACTTAATCTATCACTTAATTCATTTATAAATTTAAAAGAAGCGTTTTTTGAGGTCATTCATATCTCACATGGCTACTTGAACAGTACCACATGTATGTCCATTCATATATATATGTATATGTGAATGTATACATCCTATTTATTGTGTATACGTGTATACGTACATATACGTGTATGCGCTCTACGTAGTGTATACGCCCTTATCCGTGATTTAATACAAAATAGTTCAAATGCAAAGAGAGGAAAAATGAAAAATATTGTCACATCCCGTCATTCTCGTTCTTGTCTAGTTTGCTTCTACTATATATACATTTTACATAATGCATATCTGATGGCATCACGATGCGTGTGCGTGCGTGTGTGTTTATGCGCGTGTGTGTGTGTGCGTTTATGCATGTGTTTAAGCGTACAGTGCGCTTCTCTTCTCGATATTCACGTGTTTTAGATGTCACTAAATTTTTCTCACGATAATTAACCAAATTAACCAAGCAATTTTTTTGTTACGTTTCTCCTTAAAAAGAATTAAATTACTCATTCGCAATATTCCCTACTTACTATTTACTTATTAGTTTACTTATCTCAAAGGAGGTCAAATAATGCGTACAATTTAATCCACTTTAAAAAGTATGCACTTTATGAAATTACAAATATCCCACTTATCGTTTTTTTAATGAAAATTAATTATGTAATTAATTTTTCCTTAAATATGCAAGTAATATGATTTGATTTGCTTTTTAAAATTTAAAAATACTAATTTAAAAGTTGGAAAAATTATTTTATCCTTTAAGTATAAATGCAATAAAAAAGTAAACTGTAAACATAAAATTGCTCGCTTAATAACAACTACTATTTGACATTTTTGGCATTCTACTATCAAATATAATAAATTAATTAATATTTTCAATCTTTTGAAAATGATTTCAATTTTTTTTTTGAAAAATCTTCGTTTCTTCTCCTTCTCTGAAACTCCATTTATTCATTAATCCATTTAATAGTAGTTGATATATCGAAATAATAATTGTTAAACTATTTAATAATTTTTGCTAATAGGCGATCGAAATAGCAGTAATTAAATGTAAATCGATAGAAATAAACGATGAATTATTTTATTCCTTTTATTGTTGATTTACATAAATAAACAAATGAAATTATTTACCATTCAAAAAATTCAAATGACAAATTGTTCAATTATCTTAATTTAATAATTACAGTAAACAATAACAATTTTATTCATTGTAACAGTAATTCAAATAAACAATTTGAATGTGAAATAAATATAAATAATTGATATGTATATTACAGTAGAAGTATGATATTGTATAATATCATATGAGGCGAAAAAAGATTATTATCAACGTAACATCAAGCTATCAATCGCAGGAAAAATAACAAAAATTGTGGGATTAATCTCAGTTGCATTTTTTCCACTAATGTTTCCTGTAATTGCCATTATCAGTATCCTCAAGTACTTTTCTCATATGTAATAGCTATTACGGATAACCCATCCAAATTACAATATAAGCACTACTTTTTATTATTTACTGTTACAATGAATAAAATTATTCTTGTTTACTGTAATTATTAAATTAAGATAATTGAACAATTTGTCATTTGACTTCTTGATTTATAAGACTTTTTTATTATTTATAGGTTTAAATTTTCTACCACTTTTACACTTGTATGTATGATAAGTTAATTTTTTTGTTATTTGTACATTTAAAAGGTAAATTAAATTATTTTTTACCTCTAGATGTGTAAGGTAAGTCTATTATTACTTAAAAATTTTATAAGGTAATTAACCAAGCCGTATAGATATGCTAGAATGCAGCAATTGCTGAGAATTGCATGACTTTTGGTGGTATATATTTTGTTTTATCACAAAGCATTTCAAATTCCTTCAGTTTCTTGTAAGTAGAATCTCTCGCAGCTAAAATCCCGCTTTGCACCGATCAAACTTTGGGTATTCGAAAATTTTAGAACATAATAATTAATTACGAATACCTGATCAGAGTATATTTGGCAATCAGATATAATTTACTTTTTGTCCGAAATAACAAAATTAATCAATAACATTAAACATAAGCAATAAGAAAATAATTAAACTGTCAGTTCATCTCAGCAAAAAAATGGTAATAAGTTTACAAAAATAAAAAATCCTACAACTAATTGGACATATCTTTAGGCTTGTGGTATCTAGATAAAGTATACAACCATGGTATGTTTAATTTCTTCCATTTAAATAATATCAAATATCCAATCGCCATTTCTAATCTTATCTCTAAGCTGCTATTATTCATTGCGCATATAAATCCTTACATGGAATATAAGAATTAATAATTATTAAAAAAATAATAAAATCCTACAACAATACGCAAAATCATTCAGCACCAATATTATCGAAAATAATGGATGGAATAAGAAAAAAAAACGGAAAATATTTCGAATAAAAGAAAATCTCAAAATGCAAATTACTAAAAACATTTACTTTAACCTTATAAATAAATGCATGAAAACAATTTCATTTACCTAATGAATTTGAAAATACTAAAAATAATTTCATTTACACTATAAATCTAGAAATATCAGAACATCGTATCCCCAAAAAGTTTGTTATTGCTTGTTTGTTTCCCAATAAAGCATCACTGTTCAGTCATACATTAAGCATTCTCACCGGTGACAACGTCATCTGTTACTTAATATTATTGATAATTTTGTAATGTCGCATAAATTCACATTCTAATATGCTGTAGCTTTCCTGTATGTTGGAAACTTTTTCTCTACAGCAACATATAAGAAACATAACAGCGGAATTGTTCCAAAAAAAAAAAAAAAAAAAAAAAAAGAAGAAAACAGTTTTAATGATTTCGTAATTTTACAACTTAACAAACTTAAACAACAATATTACAGAGTGGTACAACGATGAAACGAAACCGGAGAACAAAAATAAGCGTTACTATTTTTTTTAAAATTTACAACGGCTTACAAAATTTGAAAATAAGAAAAGCCAAACTATGTTTGGACAGTAAGGCATAAAGTTCATGGCATGCGGTATTTACGAACAAAATTCATCAAATTTTCAAGTCAACAAAATTCACAAGTTTCACGACAAAATTCACCAGTTACGTATAAATAAACACAACATAACAACATATTATAGATTATAGAATTAAGCGTATCCCTCAGTGATTTCTTCACCAAACTTCTTTCGCAAAACGCCAATTACTATATCACACTGCATTTCAACTTTCTTATTGTCATCTAAAAATAAAGCATACAGGGAAAACTGGAGAAACAAGCGATAGCAAAAATCATGTTGTTACTCAACATTGCCCAAAAATGTTTGTTTCATATTGAATAACATACCTTCAAGAAGTTCACTTAAGAATGGCAGCACAGATGGTAATGTTGGTGCGACTGCATCACCCATGTGCTCGAATAACCACTCCAGAACTAATAATGTGCGATAACGAACCTAGAATAATCGTGTTTCATTCATAACAACTACAGTGATATGGAAGTAATATTGATAAAGCGGTGGATCACATGACCACATGCTTCCGAGTAAATCAGGCTCCTTCCGGAATGGTTAATTGTAACATCCTAGTGAAAGTCAAAAGCTACATACTTCCGGAACTTCTACGACTTATTATTCCTCTTTTTTTGGCAAAAGAAGTAATACCTTCGAACTTTGGCTACGCGTCTTCAACATGATTTTATTGATTACGTCCATAAGAACTTCATTTTGACAATCTATAATATTATAGAAGCATTCAGCTAGATGTGGTACGCAACGCAACTCATGTCCAGGTATATTTTTATTTTCTAATTCATCTATCAAGAAATCCAGCACGATTTTTGCGCGTTCCCTGAAAATTTATGATTTGATGTGAAAAAAAGCAAAAACTGCCGGTTAGTTTAGTAAAAATTTAATAAAAATAAAATTAATTAGTAAAAAATGAGAATATAATTTTAGGTTACAAGAGCTATTAATAATTTTGCAAAACGCTCAAACAAGGAAATAAAAGTCCAGTAAAAACCAACAAAGTGAAAAATGCCGGATGACGAGCACAATTTGTAATGAAATCAATCATAATGGTCAACAAATGATCTACTGATGTAGCAGCTTTAGCTGAATCCTCGCCATCATAGAATATCAATGACTGGGAGTCTGCAAACAAACATGCTAGTAGGCTTCTAAAGTTTTAAAACATGAAATTTAAAAAATACATTGATGTATATCAAGCAAAAAAAATGATACCTGTTATGTGAGAATTGCATCGTGAAAAGATATCCGGTAAAAAAGCAAAAAATCGACCAAAATGTGGTAATGATATATTTCTGTATGAATCGTAGAAGCTGCAATAATATATAAAACTAGAAATATATCAAGCAGGTGTTTGCATTACTACATTTAAGATTTATTGGATAATATGAACTAGAATTAGAAGATGCAAAAAAGATTTCGCCAGCAAAATAATTTTTCATTTATCATTTGTTGCGGAAAATGATTTACCAAGTTAAACTTCGCATTAAATATTAACAAGATTTAGCACCCAAACAATCGCATTATATAATCGCGTAGGAATGTGGTCACCAAATAAAGAAATTCATTAAGCTTAATCGGAAAAAATTATCCGAAACTTGCTTGAAGTTTTTTACTAGTGTATTTCGAGAAACAACCTACCGATTTAGAAATCTAAATATTGTAATTGAACGATATCGCACTTCTATTTCGGCATTGGGTGATATAGCATTCTGCAGACGCATATGAATGGATTTCGTTACCACCCGAAACTCATTTTCCGACAAATTATCAATAACTTCCAAAAAGCTATCGATAATCATTAGCTCTGCATTATCGATGATAGCACTTTTCTGCAAAATAAAAGTTCTTATGGATCCATCTTTCCACTAATATGAAATTGTAACATTCCAAGCGATGAAAGGATAGAATATACTTGAAAATCATTTGCAAATCGAAATAACTTACTTCCAATTTTGCATTACTTGAACGCACATCGAGGCCATGGAAATAAATATCGCACACATGAGTAACAAATTTTAGCAATATCTCCCTATTTTTAATATCATTTATTGATGAAAATATTTTGAAAAGTACACCCGCAGCTGCCTAGAAATACAACAAAACAAGTAATGAATTCGAAGATCATTTTTTTCAAATAATTTATTAAATGTTCCAAACCCAGTATTTTTTTTTTCGTTAATTTTCACGGCATTAATTTCAACCTTAAAAATGCACAACTACTGCTCCATATTATGCTTCCAAGAAATTTTATGAAAACACTACTGGGCTTTTATAAATTTTGCTAAAAGGTTTGAGAGATATTTATTGCAATAACAAACATTTCAGTTAAAATATTTTACGATGAGAAAGGGATTGCAACAAACTGGAGGAAGCAGGACAGGATAAAGAATGATTATGTTTTAAAAAAACTGAATATGACTTAAATTCCCACAATTATTTTTGCAATGTTCTTTCAGGACACCGAATTTTTCTATTACTGCTGCTAAAATCAAGGCACTACTAGCACAGAAATGCTGGTTTTCATTTCATTACCTTTCGATTCTAAAACCTGCAGAATGAATAAAATATTAAACAGAATAAAAATGACAACTTGCCGGTTCAATTATCAAAGTATTGCAGGCTTCATCAAAAGCATCTAAAACAATCCTTAGCTCCATTTTCGATAATGAGCGACATATATAGGAAATCCGTTGCTGAACAGCTGAAAATTTATTCACTGCTTGCATCGTTTGAGTGGAATAAATCTGAAAAATTAAATCAATACGAAAATCTTTATTTTCTAGATTTTCATCCATACAGTGCTAAAAAAAAACTATTAACAACTGCACGAAATTGTAATCATCCTAAAAGTTCGCTGACAAAATATTTTTAACTGTTGATTAATGCGTATAAGCCTGATTAGAGATTCCAGATGAAGAAAGTTGTCTTTCAAGCCAAGTAAACCTGCTATCAGTAACAAATCATATTTCACTATAAATAAGGAAAGAAATTTTTGACACCCATCACACTACGCTGATTTCCTAATCCACATATGAGATTTCAAGCCAGTGACCATCATTTCTGGTCAGATCCCTCTTCCAGATTTGAATTAGCAAGCTTATTTTTAAAAATTTTTCGCTATTTGTCAACTGCAGTATTATGTTGAATGTCATATCACTCTGCCTAACAATCACTACAGCTAATTTCAAGACGATTAAGAGTGTAAAACTTACCACTGAGGGTATGTAATCGCAGATGCAACATAAGCGTGAGATAATAATAAGAATAGGCGACAGATGTTTGAAAATAAATTCAGCGAAATTTTCTAAGATCCGCTGTAAACACACCAGTGAACAAATCAACAGTGCATCATTGCCCGCTGCAAATTTTCTAAACATTAACTTGAAAAATATCCAACGAAATCAAAAAAAAGGGGCAACGAAAGAAATATGAAACTTAAAGCCGGTAGTGCTTAATTTTCTTTTTCCTTTCTTCTATATCTAAGTTCATATTGGAAATCAGTCTCAAATTTCAATCAACACTAAAACTATAACTTACTGGCATAACGACCACTCATTGAATTTTGGTTGCGACGTCTTCGCCCCCCTAAAACACCATTTTTTAACGGACTAGTCTGCTGATTATTTCTAGTTCCGATTACATCTTGTGTTTCAAGTACCGCAAAAAGAATTTCAGTGCAGACAGTTGTCAAGACATCTGAATACAAAATGGAATTTTTCATGCGTTGAAAACGCATTAGTTTACCAGCTAACAAAAGCAAGCTACCCGTCACCGCTTCATCATACATGCTCCGATTCATGAGCTGAAAATATATGTTAAAAACAAAAAATAAGTAAATGCGTAGAAAATAAAGTTTAAAAAAAAGTTGGCCAAATAATCTCAGAGATAAATTCTATGCACTTAAAGATTTCGTACAGGTACTAAAGGCATTTATTTTCTACTCGAATTATTAAGCAATCTTCTAAACTTCTAAAATTTGATAATACAAAAAAATTTTCGACAAACATGTAGTACAAAATCAAACTTACCAATTCCACGGTTAATTTTAGCGTTTCGGACAACAACATGAAATCTGATGAAGGTGTCATATTACGTGCCACCAATTTCAGCGTATGGGCTGCTTTTTGACATAAATCAATCTGAAATAACCTTGTCACTATAACTGCGGAAACCATTCTTGCTACATTTCCTAGGTCTCATCATTACAATAGGAAATAGAAAATGATGGTATTATGATCTTCCACTAGCGCGATGACCAATGTAAGTCATAATATTAAATTCCTATAAACTTACATCAAATTCTTTTCCAGCCGGTTTTAGCCATGAGTTAAATTTTGCAATTAAGCAATTCAAGTGATCCACTTTCATCATACATATATATGAATCATCTTGTAACAGTTTAGCATTCAGAAACTGCAACGCTCGATCTCTCAATTTTGGCATCGTTGCAGTTTGCTCCAAAACATCCACCACAATATGCCCGCAAACATTACTTGGCAGTAAATTTTGGAACTGAAATGAGATTTTTCACCAGTGGAGTTATGAGAAACAGCACTTCCGGAAATCCTTTGAAATTTCACGGTCTAGGAAATCAGATTTTTTCATTTATTTACATAAATTGAGTTTTTAACGCATAAATAAACCTTTTCAATGACAATATCCGCGCGTGTTGCAACAGCAATCCAATATTTGCAATTATTTGCATCTTGTTGTCCTGAATTTTCTTGCTTATTACGTTTCTCAGCATCTGCTGCCTCCATTGTGACGAAATCATCAAGCTCAACGGATCGAAACAGAAGAACTTTGGCAGTTTTAAGCAGCCTATCATACGAATTATCACTAACAGCTACCAGCTGAAATTGAAGAATTGGAAATTTTCAATTATTTCACTTCGAGGAACAAATAATAAGTTCTAATGAAATGCAAAAGCTTATGTTTCGCATAACCAGTTCAAAAAATGTTTTTCTATAAAAAGATGTATTACCTTTGCTTTAAATTCTTCACTTTCTAAAAGCCTAGCAATCCAACCCAATATGGCAAAACGATAGTGTCGCAATTTTTGTATTGAATGTTTCGTTCGGTCGAATATTTTCGACAAAAACTTCTCCTTTTCATTAACAGTTGCAGACAGGTTTTCATGAAGTGGGAAATCACCTCCCAACTCAATAATATATTTTATCAAATTTGCTGTGTACGACAGCTGTTCCACTGCATCATATTCCGATAGCATAATGGTTGCCATTTCCTCATATAGTTCAGTTGAGGTTCGACCTGAAAATTGCATATTATTTTTTAAACTAGGAAGTAGTAAAATCTGATGGTGAAATTGCATATTTAAAGTAAATAACTCAAGTCTGATAATATCCAGAATGTCAGACACACAAAAGGATTAACAAACTTGACGGCACTTTTCTACTTCAGATACCGCAATTCCACCATTTACAATCCAAGAAATATGATATATATACAACAAACCTTCTGTCTTTTTAGGCCAATTTAGGCAGTATCGCTCAAAAAGAAAGGCAACCACTGTCCAAATATAGTGTGCTCCGGCAGATCGAGCTACAGCACGTAAAATTTTATCACGTCGATGCGCTGGAATGTCAGTTATCGATGCTGCAAATAACCGAGAAGTTGTTGCCAGCTGTTCGTGAAATGACTGATCCTGAAAAAGTACTCGAAATGACGAGGTCGAACTTCGATAATTTTTAAAATAATTTTCAAGAAGTATTAGAAAGTTTTTCGGCAAAAGGTTTTCCAGTAAAATAAAGAACTCAAACTTAATAAAAAAAAGTCTAACATTATTAAAAATCAAGTTCAAAGCGCTTTCTGACACAACCTTTTCGCTCAAAATAGTCGAAAATAACACATTTAATGTCTCTTCAATTACACTCAAAGTTAAATCGTTATCCTTCTTAAGCACTCCATCGCCCATAAACGTATAAACAGACATCAAATGTGCCAAAACCTTTTTCTGCAAAAACAAATATAATTCACCCAAAAATTATCAATGTTTTATTTCTCAACTTTAAAAATTTCAATTTTTAAAAATTTTAGTGAAAAATTTCAAAATCTTACTGGCGAAACAGTAACAGCACACGTAAGCAATTGCAAGCAATCACGAAGAATTCGATGATTTTGAGTATGGCGAACAATGTCAACAACTGTATCTAGTTGTAAATCGTCCACCAAAACTTTATAACCACCTAAATGCAATACAATACAGTACAGTTCCATTGACGTAAAATGAAAAAAAAGTTAAAACGATGTTCTAATTTGAAATTAGACAGAATAGAAAATGATGGTGAACAATAGTTGATTGATAAAATTGGCCAAGCAGTTTATTATCAACTGCAAATCATTAAATCTCCCATTCAAAACATTCAAATTGATCAAACGCAACAGAATAAGCAAGCAAAAAATGAAACAAGATAAACTGCATTATAAATTCGAATGCAATCGGACAATTAACAATTTCATATTAAAGCTAGAGCTTTGGCTACTTCCAAAGGTTTGAAATTTTGGTGTTGCAATTTAGAAACAAAAAAGGCAAAAAAAAGCAGATCAACTAACGAGGGTTTTTGACCAGACATACAATGAAATTGATAACCAGCTGCTCCAAACACTGACTATCGCCATCAGTTTTCTGCATAACTCTATAAATCACCATGATAATCAATATTTATGGCTGGATTGTCAATTGTCCTCAATTTCAAAATATTTTCAAGAAACGAACTACTTCAAGTTTTGAAAATTTAACTCACTCCTTTAAAATTTCATACAGTTGATAAAACAGTTTGGCAGATGCTTGAAGAGTGCGATTCACAAGCAGTAATTCCAGTACAAAAAGTCGCCGACTTTCAAACTTTTCCGTATCTTCGTCTTTAAAGCAAGACCAGTGGCATACATCACGATTTCTCCTGACATGCTTCGATTCAGTATAAGGTTTCAATAAAGAAAGCGCAAAATCGGCATCAACCGGTAACTGCAAAAACGGACAATAAAAGATGATCACTTTTTTATTAAAAAAATTAAACATCTAAAGAATTTGTCATCTGGAAACATCGTGGGAAGAGGAACTAATTTTAGCAAAATTAAAGACAACTCATAGAAAGATTCTTAATTTTTGCAAACCTGAATTGGCCTACTTCTCAGTTGTAAACTGTAAATGAGCCGGTGAAATTCAACATACTTGTGTTAAAGCATTTTTTATTGCAGTTTTCAAATGCGCTCCTTCTCCCAGTGCAATAGCAACCATTTTTGAGAAAAACATTTCAAGTTCAGGTGCTAGCAAATTTTTTAAATACGAAGGCGTAGTTAGTTTCTGAAATAATCTGAACTGCAAGAAAAACAATAAAAGGATACCAATTTTACTTCATAGTTTCTCATGTAAGTATTTCACACATCACACACAAAAAACTTCCAAAGATCCGTATCATGTATGAAGCGCTATAACTATGTACTATAGCATGATACTTAACATTCAAAATGTGTCATGTACAAATGGATCTATGACTGAGCCGTTAAAGTATTAAATGAAAATGACAGAAATCGGATAAAACGGAATACGATTAGCTAGAACATGATAATTAGTATACTGAAGCACAAAAATTACATGATTCACTAATTGATAGGCTTTCTTTCAATTTCTGAGTTTATGTCAGAAAGTTACAACTTAAGTTACAATCCTGCTAATTATACTGAACTGCTAGAATGATATTATCGCCTTCCATACAAAAAAAGAGAAACAGAAGACCTACCTCTAGACCTGCTTCCGCAAGCGCCCAATTTTCAGCTTTAATTGTATCAATCAACTTCTCTAATGGGTCACCTTTAAATACGATTTTGGGTGGTTCGCGAACTGAATTCAATTGCTCTTGCTGAAAATTACAAAATCTTTTAATACCAACTCAGGAAATGAATTAAGTGTTGCTTAATCTACAATAAATAATTACTATTACTCAACTAAAGTCAGTGTAAATGTTGAATCATTACCCTGATTTCTTCTGGTCGCTTTTTTTTCTTGGGAATATGAGGTGAAAGTTCACCTCCTTCTTCAACTGCATTACTTTTCGAGCTGCTATGACGTCGACGCCGCTTTTTCTTCTTCACTGTAACCACTTCGATAGGTTCAATCTAAATAACATATGTCTAAACAGTATATAAATTATAGCTTAATCATTATAAAAGTAACGATAGATCGAAAATGAAATATTTTTTCCATACAAATTAGTTTATTAATTTCAGAATAGCAAAAATAATGATATCAGAAGAATAGAAACAAAGATAAATGCTGCATGAAATAAACAGTAGTACCTCGTGCTGTTCAAATTTACATGCTTTCAGCAACATATTGTAAACAATCTCATCACGCACTTTCCATTCCGAGCCAACTGTTGCAAAAACGTTCGGAAATCTAGAATTGTAATAACATCCACATTATATAAATCTATGTACTATATCAACATTGAAATAAAAATCTTCGAATTGATATCAGAGGACATTTATGTGCTCTAAAATTTGACTGATCAAAAAATGCTTTAAACTAAAATGCTTTAAAAATATATCCCTCTAACCATAAAATAACTCATATAATGAATGTTCTGCATTATGTTAAGCCATGCTTATGCTTTGCAATATATTCATTGTATTATTAAGACATTTCGTTTAAAACATTCATTAATCAAGTTTCAAAAACCATTTCTCAAAACTCCACCATTTTTCTTTAAAAGATGACGATGTTCTCTAATGAATATCAATCCATTAAAATGAATAAATATGAAAAAAAAATGAAAGTTACATCTATAAACTGTAATCCCAAGCACGTGTAACTAATCTCTTCCCTCTAAATTTATTAAAAGAAACAAACCTAAATACCAAAGCTCGTATATGCTTGTGAAAAACTTCCGGAATTTTCCCAGCATCATTCATTTCTGATAATAATTCAAACATCAAGCCCAAGATTACTTCAGACATACAATCATTCAATACGGTTAAATCCAAACAATTGACGCAAAAATTGCATAATTCCATCAACTTTTCTTCCTTATCTACAAAAAATAAAATTTTTCAAAATATTATCCCCTAAATACCGAGAGCAGATATTTTCACCACTCTCTTTCATTTTATTCAAATAATTCAGACTCTGAAAAGCATGTAAAAAAAAAAATTATGTGATCGCTTACGATAAAAGCCATAAAATGCAAGAAAATAGATAATAGTAAAATATTACCGCATTTTGATATCAATGGAATGAAAGTACGCGCAAATGCTTCAGTAAATTTCCGCATATCCGTAACACTATATAAGGATTTGATATATTTCGAAATATGGAGAAATTCATCTTTCCTGGCAACTTTCAACGCAGTCTTCAAGCTAGAAGTTGAACGTCTTTTGCTGAATCTCGTCAAAATCAATTTGCATTTGTAAAAAAAAAAAAAAAAAAAAAATGCATATATTGTTATGGAAGCAATGAAAAGATAAATAAATTTACTTTAAGGGGAAACTAGTTATTTCTTGACGCTGGTAAATAACTATTAATGTGTCAATTGATTCCTTGATCGTATAATTGTCCAATTTCAGTAATATAAGCTTTATCATTGGCTCCAGCTTGTTGGAAACTAACTTTGCATTTATGCAAAGTTGGCATATTACAGTAAGACATGCTAACCGCAGTGAAACTAAACCTGATCTGAAAAGAGCTCATTTATTCTGAAAAATGAATATAATCTAAAACTCCATTGAATAAAACAAAGATTTTGTTCGTCCCATATGATAAAATAGAAAGGAATATAATATAAATTACATAAATCCTTTCTAGAATAGAGGCTCACTTACTATGGAATATATTAGGAATTTAAAAATAAGAACAAAGCAAAATAGAACTTACATTAAACCTCTGGCCAGAAAAGGCAACATTTTCGAAACTAAATCATCCGTTACATCGCATTTTGCCAAAAGGTGCACAGAAATAGAAGCAAAAAAGATAAATAAGTGTGGCAATTTAGTCTCCACAAATTTTGCATTAAATAACTGAAAAAAAAAATGCAAATAAGATTATTTGTTCTAGACCATTGCATTCCTTCACAATAGACTCACGAAATCTATGCAAAACCAAAGAATTTCACTGAAATTCCTAAAACCCTTACTGATTTGCCTGTCAGTCTACCTGTAAAAAGAACTGCATTATAGAAGCTGAATATTGCTGCCAAAATTTGACAAAGTTATTTCAATAGACGTATTTCAGGAAAACTATCAGAAGCAAATTAAAAGAGATTATTCAACTGCAACTATCTATTTAGGCATACTCCTTATCCATGTATGCAATTGTAATTACATTATATATGATTTCAAATCATTTCTTCTGGATTCATTTTACTCATGCCAAAAAACATTCAAAACCGATCAAATCACAATCGGCCTACTAAACTAAGTGAAAACAAGTTGCGTGAACTGGATATAATAATTACAAAGAAAAAAATTTAAAACCTCTATGACACGTTCGATATGGTTGTGTATAAGAGAGAGTAATGAATGATTTCTTGATGTACAAATAATGACCAATTTTGTCATTGGAATAGGTGCTTCTGCGCTGGCATATCCTTGGACCCAATCATATTCCAATCCTTTTAAATCGAGTATTGACAATAATCGTCCAAATATATTGGAATTGTGATAAGGTAGGAATGAAATAAACAATGTCTTGGCATTGAAACTTTGTATCTAAAATTGAAATGGATTCTCAAAATAAAATGGAAAAGGTGATATCAGCAACTCGTGAAGAATTCTTTGTTAAAGTTTGTTGAATTACTCTTGCTACTAACAAAAAAGGGAACTTTTGCGCTTATTAAAACGCCTTTGTCACTACGAAATACTATGAATTTCACAAGGAACCAGTCTCCACATCTTTCTTCCAAACAATCTTTGTATTTAATACTTAATATTATTTAAATTTCTTGAAACAACTTTTAATCTATTGCTACCTCATATTTTTTTGAGATATCAACTATTCTATTCTGTAGGTAATTTCTACTTTAACCTCCACCATGCATGTACATCACTATCAGTTAGATATTTTCACTATTCAACTATACTCCCACTCACTTGAGCAACTTTTTCTCTTCAAGATGAACTTACTGCCTTGCTTAATAACGAGCACAAATTATTATAAACTGTTACAGAAATTTCCAGAGATCTCTTCACTGAAAATAGGACACAGCTTCAGGACTCAAGGAATATGTTCAAAAAAAATGAAATCAAAATATAAAACTTACACGAAACTGAAATATCAACCATTCCAAAATCTGCTTTGCTGAGCGATGATGCAAATAAGCAGAAAGTTGTATGATCAACCGTTCAAGTTTCCCATCAAGTACCATGTTCTCTTCTTTCGTTAGAAGTACACGTTGCACGTTAATCGCTGCATCATCAAATAGATCTTCTTCTTTGATACCAATTTCTGGATCAATTTTTCGCAATTCTGCCAACCCAGCACGCCCTGTAAATAGTCAGGAAGATTATATATTGAATTAAAATAAAACTAAAAAGAAAATGACTCCATTATTAAACTATCTGATTGGACTAGCACCCTATCCAATTTCAAAAGTTGGATGAAGATAAAACATTACCAGGAGTAGCTTGCGAAGCTCCAGGAAATTATAAAGATAGTCTCTTCATATAAGTCAGTTAAAAGCAAAAGTTTAAACTGTTAGTGGTTAGCTAACGGAATTTCACGTTCTCGATTTAGAATTGCATTTTGTATATGAAAAGAAAACGAATTCTTAAGCAGTTAGCCTTCAGTAAGCTCAATTAATGCAGTTAACTCGTTTTTTTTTCCTTTTAATGTATTCGTTGAGATGCATATTTGGCTTACAGATGAATAATTCAAGCGCATCGTAAAAAAAAATAAAAAAATATGGGATAACCGAAGCGCATCATGAGCACAAACAAACAAAAAACGGCTTTTATGTGAGAAAATAAAAATAGTCAAAGTTCTAGAGTTAACTAGTTTAAAATTTAAAATTGAAATCTTGAAAAAATATGCGAAAACATCCAACCGATCTGTAATGCATTTTCCACATACAATTGGCTTGCTTCTTTCTTATCAAAGAGCAATGAAACATGGGGTCGCTCAACTCCAAGTTGTTCAGTAACTGCTGTTCGTAAATTCTTCAACTGTCTCTCCAAAGATGTCATCCTGTTGAGAGATTCACCTAAATTAAAACTGACTACTTTAAGGCTTAAATATATTCCATTTTAGGATGACAATTTCTATCAAATACACAACTTTCGCTTCGAAAAAGTTTTTTAAATGCTATCTAGCATTTAAAAGAATTATTGAAAAAAATGTCACATCCAATATTGATCTGCACTTATCATTAGATGCTAACGGTCAACAGGTCAAGTCCAAGTCAACCTGATGTACAAACCTGAATATCCCTTTGAATGAAACACCAAACCTCTTCAAGTCTGTATACTACTTTCATTGCGTTAATATGAAACTTCTCATCTCAGTAACTCAGTCGGATTGAAAGCTAAATAAGACAATTATTAGCAGTAATAAAAGCATTTCAGAAAAATGAACTATTATTTAATCCGGATTGAAAGCTTAATAAGACAATTTTAAGCAGTAATAAAAGCATTTCAGAAAAATGAACTATTAATTAATCCGGATTGACGGGAAAATGGACTCTTAATCCGGATCGACGGAAAAATGGAATGTTAATCCGGATTGATCATTTCAATCTTTTTTATTTTCAGTATCATTTAAAAAGACAACTTATCGGATATATTGTTTAGTTGTAGATTGTAGCTTATTTCTATTCCAATCTTCATTTGGGAATACTGTAAATTTAGTTATCAATCATTTCAGGTATTTGTGCATTTTGCACGTATTTAATTCCATTTCATTATTTCAGGCATTATCTTATTACCGTATACATCTGTCTCCAGCAAATTTTCGTTCATTTTTAAAAAAGTGATTACATGCAAAACTCTCTCTCTCTTTCTCTTCCCCTCTCTCTCTCTCTCTTTCTCTTTCCTTTCTGTTATTTCTCTCTCTATCGAGAGTGCTCCAAAAGTGTATGCCAATTTCATTAGAATACGTGTCAACTATTAGATTTACCGTAAGCCGAAAATTTTTATTTTTAAGATTTGCACGTTCGCTGTGATTCGAATTATATGCAGCATACTTATATTGTGATGTTAATTTTAGCATTAAATGACTGATATAAGAGAGAGAGATAGAGAGAGAGAGGGGAAGAGAAAGAGAGAGAGAGGGGCAGAGAGAGAGAGGATCTTTCTGCATTTTGTCAAATTATTTCATTTTTATGTAATTCTTAGCTTCAATCATTTATCATTGTTTGTGAAAGATAAATTTTAATTTCATTTTATTCTTTTTAATATTTCAAAGAAATTAAATTTAAATTTTACCCAAAATGTCGAATTTTCGATAGCCTGAATTAGATTAGGTTGTGATAGGTTGTGTATTGTTTTTAATTAAGGTCATATTATTATACTATTTTAGGCATCCATAAATTAGCTTATTACTTTTTACTCTTTCATAATTTAAAACTATTGAAAAGATATTAAAAAGTTATCGAAAATCGGACAATGTGACTAGAAGACATAAACTTGCTACTACAAAATACTTGATAGTATTTGGATACTGTATTTATTTAAATCAGAGTTATTTTCTCATTACAGTATAAATTTTTTTTTTTCATTTAAATACTCTATTTATTATACATCGTATCGTATTTATTTAAAAAATATTCTTATTAGAGTTATTTTGTCATTTTAGTATACATCATCATTTTACACTAATTAGCTAAGACAATCAATTAAGAATTAATTTAGCCAAAAGAATTAGCCTAGAGCCTGGAGTCAGAGGAATTGCATTCATAATAGGAACATATTTAGTACTTGAATTTTACTAATTACTTAGTCTAAAGTATAATGATTGGAGTTGGAATTGAACCTTGTAAATTTGAAATATATTTGATATAATAGTTTATAGGAAGAAATTTGTTTGACTTTAAATTACACACAAATTTTCTTTGCTCTTTACAAGCCTATTACAGTAATCTTTTTTCTACTTCCAATCATTTATTACAGTGTGCAATCAAATTTGACACATTGCGATGCTTAATTATAACAGTCCTGAGAATTCCTGAATCATTGGGGTAAAATTTTTTTGAATGATCAAAAAATGATACCGTATAGCTAATGGTAAAAATGAATGATATAGCAAATGTATAAGATGAATGATGGAATCATTATTGATTGCTTCCCTCAGATTATATTAGATTTTTTGGCGGGGTAGGGAATGGGAGGGAGAAATTGTCTTATCGAGAGAGAGAGAAGGAGAGACAGAGAGATGACAGAATTTTCCCTTTCTAATTTACCTCTCTCATTTTAATTTACATTAATTAAATTAAGTTGAATTTATTCAATTGATTATAAATTCATTGTAATTAATTACAATTATTCTAATTCAGTTTTTTTTTTTGGAACCGTCAAATTTACATTTTACACAGTTACAGAAAAATAGTAATTTTTGTTACAACGTTTTTGTTATTATTTTTGTAAATGCTAAATTATTGTAGCTATAACATATATTGCAAACTTTGTGATACATCCGTGAAGCGAAATGTCAACGAATTTTATAGCTGATCCAAGTAGGGTAAAACTTGTCGAATTTATATTTCATGTACAATTTCCGCATAACCTCTTACTTAATCCTGATTCTCATAATATATCGTCTAATTTCATTGCTATTTTTATATGATCAATTCTTTCACTTATCTTTGCCTTCTGTAATCCATTTTATTGTGTGGAAGCTACCGTATAACTTAAAATTTAATTATATCCTACGACATATTCTGTTTCTGATATAAAATTAGATATGCTCACATATTTGTTAATTTTTGCAGTATTATTTTTTTATATCTTCGATTTCTTCAATAAATATCAATGGCTATTCTAAGTAATTTTTTTTAAAGATATATCGGCAGTCCACGAGCGAATCCATTAGAATTCATCTTTGGTATATCTCGGAATAATAGTCAAAATGTTCTTCATACCTTCCATATTGATGAAAAGAAATGAATCTCTTGCTGTTATTTGGTTAGTTATTTTGTAAGTCATATTTTTTCTGAATGAAATACGGTGTAAGATACGGTAATATCATAAAATTTCCAATATCCATACAATGATCCGTAAGTTAATTTCAGGTGTAAACTATATGATCCATTCAGTTATTAATTGGAAATACTATATGATCTATATAATTATTAATTGAAAGTAATTTGAAATAGTTAATCATACAGGTACTATGCAATGATATCAAAAGTTGGATTAATTCTGAAATAATAACAGTGCTAACAGATACAGTAAGACAAGATGCTATGAAAAAACAAAAATGATAACTGATAAAATTTTTTAAAGATTATATTGCCACTGATAACTTTATAATCCTCATAATCAATTATCAATAATTTCTCAACCAAAATATAATATTAATGAAAGACTATCTTTAATAATATCAGCTAATCGTAAGAATTTATAATTTTAATTGTATTCTTACTTTCACTAAGATATTCTTGAAATAAATAATTAAATGAATAATTCAATAATTTAATTATTAAATGAATCATTTCGTTTATGTTTTTAGGCGCACTGTATTTGATGAGAAATGGCGACCATCACGAAAGGTTATTTTGGAGTTAGATGTGCAAAGTGCTTGGTTAGTTTATTCGTCTTATTTACCAATTAGCTGTAGAGTGATTTAATGGTCCCATGAATTTTTTCTTCTAAAGGTAATTTTAAGTTTCGTTTTATCAAATACTATTTTAAATTCCATCAATATTTCATACCTAGATTTTTATGAAATATTTTCAAATCCATCATTTGCAGAGATTTTGTCATGTGATAACACCATCTCTGATTTTCCTATAGTTAATCTAATAGAGATGAGATATACTATTGCTTGCAGAACAAAAACTTTCAAATAATTCCAATGGCTTTTTTTTTTCACCTTTTAAAACGTACAACAATAAGTGGTAATGAAAGCGATTTTTCAGCGAAGTTTTAATCGGGAAAATACCAAATGGTAATCCCGGTAAAGTTAAATTTTCCCTGTATTTGCTTGCGCAACTTACCTACGGCATTGCATTGATTGTACAGAAACAAGGTGACATTCTATGCAGTAAGTTTATGCAATGCAGTTTCTAGGAAGATTTCACTCTTTTTGACTAAAAGGATATAGAGTGAATTTCAGAGATTTTGAAAAATTTATAATTCAGGAGACTTGGAGACATTTATTCCAATCATACGACGTTATCAGTACAAAGAAGAAGACGAGTAGTTTTTTTTTCTCTTTTTTCCAATAAATTTTCGCCTAATTTTCCGTGTTTCTGACTAAGTTTTTATTTTCAGTTTTATATTTAGAAAATGAGATTGAATTATTAGGACGGTTTTTCTTTTGTTATTTCATATAACTTCCTTATTTATGCTTCAAGATATATGACCATATTACGAAGTTTGTTTTCTCAGAAATATTGACTATAATTTAAGTTTTGAACTGTTGCAGATCTGTCATGAAAGGTAAGAAGGATCAAAAGAGGCGTGCAGCTAAACAAAGTGATTTACTTGTTCTAGATGCTTCATTTGAGACAATTGTAAGGATTCCTTCCATTTTTATAATTTCCTTTTCTTAACATTGCTGATTCTTTCTAACTTTTCTGATCGCTAATTATTACCAAAACTTATCACATTCATAGCCTTATTTGTTCTCTAATGAATTAGCATATATAGATGTTCTTTGTTTTATTTCACTTATAAATAACTTTGTATTTTAAGGAGAATGAACATCTGAATATTGTGCTGGATTACAGTGCATTTACGTTACGTGAAGATATACCAATTCCAGAAATTGACACATTGTTTGACGATGATTTCGGACCATTAACAGAAGCCGAAGCTCGACAAATGTAATTTATCAGCTAGTTAAAAATTTAAATCAATAATGAAATCATTCATAATTAAGATTGGCATTATTCTCAATCTTGTAAAATGAATAAGAATCAGACTATCAGTTTACTTATTATTATTTACCTTTGAAAAAAAAGTTTCCACAATGTGATTGTTTTCACTTCCAATCAATAGTCAGTAAGAGTTCAATAAGCTTCCTTGCCTAACTGAAGATTTCAATGTATTTATCAGGGAAATTCTTTTGAAAGAGGATAGTGAGCATGTAATTGAAAGCAAATCGGGAAGCAGAAATGGATCCAAGGAACGTATTATAAATATAGCTCCTGAAGCGTTGGTGAATAATACGGATGCTGAAAAAGCATCAAATGTAAGCAAAAGTTTCTGTGCTAATAAACTGAGATTGTCTGATACAAAAAAAAAAAAAAAAGTTTGTGTCAGAAATTCACTCTTGATGAAAGGAGACTATCTCCATTCCGGAATCAAAGTTTCAATAACTTAATTATTTCTTTATTATGTTGAGTCATAATTTTTATTACAAACAGATATGTGAAATAATGGAAGTAAGTGATGAAAGCGAGATACGTAAGGAGAGACAATACGATTTGGAATCTGATGAAGCTCTACGAGAGCCAGAAATCAAGCATCCGACACATTTATCAGTAAATTTATGCCATAATTAATGGGTTAATTTGCAGTTGTATCAATTTCCTAGTTTTTAACTTTCCTTGCCAAGAACTATAATAGATGACGCAAGTCAAAAAAAAAGATAAAACACTTTGAAATACGATACCATTCATTTTTAAATTTTAATTCGGAATCAAATAAGCTTGTACTTTTTTCAGCAAAAATTGCTTAACGATCAATTTTTGTAGCTTCATTTTAAAATTGAACCTTATTAGATTGGTTGATTTCTTCAGGCGCTTGAATTGAGTGAAGTACACTTTTCTCAAATTGAAGTTCCAAAGAAGAAACGTCGCAAGCATGGTACCATAATTGACGAAATAACAATGTTCAACAAAGTAGGTTTGAGATTATATTTTCCAAGTTCGTCATTGCTTTTTATTAATATTAGGAAATTCAAATTAAGTTAAACCTCAAATATTTCAGACGCAACTTCAAGCTCAGATTGATAACTGTTCCGAATTATTGCATACACGGAATGAAATGTTTTCTCAAATACCAAAACGTAGTGTGGTAACAGTTCAAAATTTATTTGAAATCCGTCCAATGACATTGCGTGGTAATATTTTGATCCCTTGTCTTGTTGCTTTCATTCTTAAATGATTCTTTTTAATTTACAAGTTTTATTTCCAAGTATAGTTGCTTAGTAAATGTTTAATCTATTGATGTAAATAATTCAATTAAAGCATAGATATTCACGACAATGCTAAAAATGTAAAAAAAAAAGAACTAATTGCTTTGCGAATCACTACTACTGCATAGTAATTTATGCTAGCAGTGAGCAAAAATTGAAAAGTAAATGATATTTAAAAATCTGAATATCTTTTCAAAAAAAAAAATCTACAGGACATATCCATTCATTCATAATTTGAAACCACTGATGAAAATCAGTTATAGAATTTGCAAAAAATCTTGGATCGCATTTGGATGCTTGGATAGCCGCACCGGAATATAATGAACCACCACTTCAGTATAAAGATGCAATGCAATTAGAACCGATGCAGGCACCACCAATGCGAATATTGGATCACTCATTCGATTCTGTATCTCATGATTCACTAAAAACTAATCTGCAAAATCCAGAGCAACAGACTGTTACTCCACTAACGGAGGCTATTGAGCAAGGACGACGAAATACCACTTCTACAGCATTTTTTGGTAGTATTGTATGTAGTAGTATTTAATTATATATTTTGTACTTTTCTTTCACGCAGTATTTGAATTCTAGCCTCCGATATCATTTCAGTGTCCAAGATTAAGCTAAGAATTTCTTGCCAGAACTTTCTTGGAATTTTTTCATCTTTCACTTCAATAATTGCATCATTTGAGAGATAAGTTAAAAATGTATCGAATATTTTCATGCAATCTATCAAAAATGAACAATACAAGACCTTGTATTATATTATATTTCATTTATCATCATATTCAACCAATACTTTCAAAGATTTTTCTTGAAAGATTTGGTTTTTGATGTATTTTTGTATGAATGAATATTTGTAATGTTTGGGTTATTTCAGCATATCACCGATCCCTCATCACAACTTCGATCAGAGACAGCATTGCCGATTAATTTTAGCGAAAGTCGACAATATGATGACAGAATGAAAATATCCGTGGCTACTATTTTTGATAGATCCACTGAAGAGGATGCATTACGAGAGGTATGAAATTGAAACTGGATAAAGAAAAGAAATGACAAAGTAAATCAGAAGTTTCCAATTGATAGCTATCGATTACCAATTTCCAAGGATTTCCCAGTCATTTTTTGATTTCCCAGTATATTCTTTGTTGCGACAGTAATTTATTCATAAATCTTTAATAATTCTCCTATTCATAACTATCAAGCCATTCCAATTATTTATTCATAAATCTTTAATAATTCTCCTATTCATAACTATCAAGCCATTCCAATTAAATGTACTTACTCCTATAATTTCGTAAAATCCTAATGCTTCTGAGCATACTTACAACTTCCAAAACAAATGTCCATAGCATGCTGTTACATTACTCAGTCCACGCTGTTTTCATTTTGTGAATTCAGCCATTACTGACAAAAAATAGAAATACTGGAAAAGCACTTGTGAAGAAGTGAAGTACCTCAAGACAAAAAGTTCAGTTACTTAACTGAAGCAAAATTTGTTTATCCAATAGAAATGTAAATATTATCTTTGACACAATTTATAATTGATGAAATTTTTATTTTTTAGCGTATAGATGATAACTCTACTTTGTCGGCGGAAAAAGCTCGATTCACAGATTTATTTTCAAACTTGGCGATTGGTAAGTACAGCTGAATCTTTGGTGCAAAGATTGATGATAACAGTGTAGATTCTTCTGATCTGCTAATTCTATGATAAGTCAAAAATTGATTTCATTTTCCATTTCATAATTTTGCAGAATCTGAGCTACATACAACGAGACTGGAAAGTAGCGCTGAAAATGTTCTTGTTGGTATGTTTTCAAATTATTTAAATAACCTATGTTTGTTAACTGTAGATTTTATCTTATACTAGTTTGAAATTTTTATTTATAAATTTTTAAAAAATACAGCCATTTGTTATAGATGAGAAATATTCTGAGTATGAAATGCGACATGATAGTCCTCAGAATGAGATAAACATCCAGAAGATTTCGGTGATGCAAGATCCACTTCAATTGAGAGTTAATAAGGTAGAAAGTACGGTGGAAACAGGCGACAGTTCTGTTCCAGTATACTATCAAACGCAGAGGGCCAATGATCTTCTTGAGTATCTTTTTTTTTTTTTTTTTGTTAATACTTATTAATTTGTGAATCATTTTTAAACTTATTCATCGTTAATTTTAACTTTTTCCTTGCAATTTTATATTTAAATTAAGTAACTAGTAATAACTACTTCCACTTTATACATCGGCTAATTGCATTGTCATTGATATTATTAATATAGTTAACTAGGTTGATTTTTGGCTTTGTAATAATAAACATATTAATGCTCCTTAGTATTACATTCTACTAGATGAGCTGCATGAAACTTCATTCTTAAATTCAAAGCTACATTTAACAGCAGTAAACTTGAAGCTACACAAATGTTTTGCAGATTGATAATCGAATTTCTCAATCTTCATAAAGTTTCAACATTATATTTTTCGCAGTTAATTCGTGGTCATTCAGCAATATTTGCAGCTAGAGCTTTTACGAATCTATTAGGTGTGTTTTTTTTTAGCCTCTCAAATTGTAGCATAGTTATCAGATTGAGAATGATAACTAAATGATTAATCATTCCAAAGATAATATTATAAATTCATGGGCAATTTTACCAATATTTTTTATAAATTTATTTTTGATAGTAATATCAGAATTTACGAATTTTTTTTTAGATTCTTTTTTCTTTATAAACCAACGATTTTAGTGCTTTTGGCGAAACAAAAGGTTAAAGTGGAACAAGAGGAAAACTTTGCCGAAATTCTTATTTATCTTTCATAAGCTAACTTGTGCAAATTTGTCAACTCCAATTTTTTGAATAATGAATCTGCAATATTTAATAGTGAATCTGTTTAACTGTAATCTGTAATATATTTTATTAATACATAAGATTACTCTGTAAAAATATTTGGATGTATTTGAGAGTAAATTTATATATGCCAAAACTTCATGTAAAAAAAAATATAAGATTTGTTAAATTCTTATATTGTTTTATAGATAGATATTTTATCATTATGTTGTTTTATTATTAAAATTAATCTTTGTTATTTTATATTTCATCGGTCACTCATTAAATTTGTGATTATTTGTCCTTTAGATTACTTTGTGAATATAATGTTCTTTACTTTCTATGAATTATTTGTCCTCTAGATTACTTTGTGAATATAATATTCTTTATTCCCTGTGAATTATTCGTCCTTTAGAATTGCTTTTATGAATATAATGTTCATTACATTATTCTCTGTGAATATTTTATTTTTCAAATTAGTTTGTAAATATTGCTTCTTTAAAGCATCTTATGGATTGTATCCAGGAAAGCAGGAGAAAAATTTTCACTTGTGAACAAAAGCAATAGAAATAATAAACATGGATTCTAAAATTGTTTCCATAATGATAAAAGATAGAAATAGTGATTGCTGATAATTTGCAATAATATTGATTAATAGTAATTAACAGAAATAATTTATGAAGCTATGAATATAATATATCTTCTTGCAAATTTCTATTTTGTCATCAAATGTCTGTGTAGAAAGTTTTTTTAAATTTCATGTGAAAAGCAAATATATTTCTGTTAAAAATAAAGTTTGTTTTTGTAAAACAAAATTTTATCTGTGTTATTTTCTTTCATTCATTCTGAATTTATATAAGTGAAATTTTTTTGTTTCTTACTTTTTAAATGATCTATTGCAAATATTTTAAGATGGATAATATTTCTAGTGAATTCTTGGAAAGAATGTTTAATTGTATTACAATTATCTCAGATATTCCAATAAATAAGAACTTATTATTAGGACTCGATAATCCAACCAATAGTTCTATTAAAACTATTAAATGATCAGATATAATTTTCTATCACTGTGCTTAATTAATTTCTTATTGTGTGAGTTAATTTCAAACAATTGAAGTTAATTAATTAAAAGAATTAGCACTAAATTAACATAACCAGAGAAAAAAAGTTATAGTGTATACTTCTACTCTGTTACTGTTTTATTACAGTTTCATTAAGCAGAATATTATTTAGAACTAAGTTGCCTTAAATATCTAGCATCCTATATAGTGTGGTCAAAATTTAAGCTTCCTATTTCCAAAACTACCATTGCTACTTTTGACAATCATGAAGTAAATAATATGGAAGGATCAACAATAACAATAAGAAATTAATTAAATTAAACAACAACAATCACTACGCGACAATAAGATTAGCAATAGTAACAGATGACAATAGCAACGACAAATAACAACGACAACAACAACATTAGCAACAACAATGACAGTAACAACAACAATGGAGCACTAATTAATTTTTCAATTAATGAACATTGCTCTTCAATAGTTCAATAGTTCAACGGATCAAATGATGGACAATGATAGACAATGATATGTAGTTAGTTTACTTATCATTTTGGTTGATTATATTTCAAGTAACAAGTAAAAAACAAGTAAAAACAAAGCGATACAGAAATTTCCCATACTAATATTCACTTAACCTTTTTTTTTTTAATTATAAAAAGTTCAATTTATATAATCGTAAAGATTTTTAAGTTTATCAGTTATAAGCGCTCTTTCACTCTCATCGTACTGATAATATATATAGTGTTTTTAAAATTCAACACCTATTATTTCTGCGCCTTAGCACTTATACATTTTCATATCATTTGTTCGACTAGCAAACATTAAAAAGAAAAAAAAAATCATTGAAAATCAAGGCTGTTTAAAAAAATCGATTTATTGGTGATCAATCGAATCGGCGGAACGATCGATATTGATCGTTTTAGTAACGTTTTGTGTGTTGTAATCAACAAATCGATCTTTACAGCAATGAACTTTGTACCGGCAGATGAACTTTGGTAAATTGTTTGGAACAGAAAAATTTCATGTAACCAGTGGAAAGATTTAAATTTAGTTCTATCATTTCAGGAAAATTTAATCGAATTTTTTCTTTTTTTATTTGCAATGATTTTCCCTTCATTATTGCGATTTCATTTGCAACCATCGAAATTCTTCATAAGAAAAAACTTTTTACGGTAAGCTTATTTTTCACTTTAATTTTTTTGATGATAATATTTTTTAAAGAAAACAAAAGTATGCATTTTTTTTTCTAAAATGTTTCACATTATGTTCACGTCATATTCACGTCACTCACTTTTAGCAAGATTACGGAATAGCATACGATAAGTAATGAATTAATTAATTACATTCTATTAATTATGACAAAAAAAGAAGTTCTGATATTTTTTTTTTGTATCTTTTTGCTAGATAAATACATTTTTTTTTCTAATTTGGATGATCTCATGAAAATTTTTTTCAGATCATAAATTATTAAATTCTCGAATTTCAGTTCAATTATTTTTCATTAACTTGGTTGCATTTGAAAATATTTTAGATTGTTAAATAAGAGCATAGGCTTAATAGGCTTACAATATAGAGAAAGCAATGACAGAAGAGTTCTATGTCAATGAATGGGTAGAAAATTTGAAAAAAAGAACTTTTTTGACTTGCAAATAAATATCAATCAATATGCTTGTTAAAAAAGCATCAAAAAATATTATGAAGCATTTTTAAAATTGATTTTTTTTCTTTTTTTAAGGAAGTATATTACTGTGATAATTTTGTGCAGTTATAGTAGAATTCCCTTGTGTCTCAGTTAAATACAGAAAAGTAATTAAAATTATCAATTTTTTGTTACCTAAAAAAAAATCATTGCAAGAATTTTTGTTGAGAAATTCACGCAGAAAGTTTAAGCAAATTTAATTATTTTTCGAATTGATAATTTATTAATAAAAAAAAATTTTTTATGAAATATTTGTGATAGTTATTAGCTATTTATTCATGACAAAATATTTTATGATAAAAAAAAAATTATTAATAAATTATGTGAATTATGAATTATCGACTATCGATTTTATTATGAATTATTAATCTTTCTCTTTTTCCTCATCGGAATGTTTAGAATTTTTTTTTTTTTTTTTTTGCTTTGTATCTATTAATTTTTACATGGTTTTCATACTATTATATGAAAATTACAGATTGAAATGTTGGGAAGCAGAATTTCAACAAGCCATGGAAAGAGTAAAACAATTAACGATCGAACAGGATGCATCAACAAAACTGAAACTTTATGGACTTTACAAACAAATAAGTTTATTTATCAATAAATATTTGTCCCTTAAAATAAGATATTATCTTTTTTGAAAGCAATTCAATCAAAAAACAATGATACTTCTTCAGGTTCAACGATAAGCAAGAAAAGAAAACAGTTCATCAAAATAAAAAATTATTTTATTTAAAAAATTTACATCAGATTTTTGCATTTTTTCTATTAACATCGCTCTGATATCTTTCTTTCATGATATCTTACAGGCAGTGATTGGTGACGTTGACAACAACAATCGACCTAAATTATTATCAGTTGCACAAGCAAAATATGATAGTTGGCAAAAGTTCAAAGGGAAATCAAAGGTATTTGATCTTTCTGAATATTAATCAAATTTCATAATCTTATCAATTTTCACCACATTATCACATGTTACATTTCTTCTCATAACTGATTTGCAAATTTTATTGCAAAAATATTTGAGGATGAAGCACAAAAGATGTACGTTGATTTGGTAAATAAATTATGGGAAACGGAGATGAAAACCTCATCATCTACAACAACCATTTATGACACTCACGATTTAAAATCTACACCTGGTCTTGATATTGTTATTGAAGATAAGATTTTATGGATAAAATTTAATAGGCCAAATAAGCGTAATGCTTTAACTTTTGAGGTATGACTTTTGAGAATTTTGAAGTTAGTTCTTTTTTGTGTGCATGATCTAATGTTATTGCTGTGTTTTGAATACAAAAATTTCTTATATCAAATTTAATAGTCTGAAACTGATATTTGGAGTAAAGATAGACGTGAGATTGATGTTAAACATTAGGATAGCATGAAGTCAAATTAGCATATTTTAAGATTTCACGTGTTGCATTACATCATTTGAAAAATCGTATAACATTTAAAGTGCATTGATTTCACGTACTACCACGTGATGTGGGAAATTAATGGCAGATGGAATGAGAAATTGATTAAATATAGGAAAATGAGTGATATTAAATGATTAAATTCAAACTTAAAATCAATAGTTTTAGATGTATGAAGGCATTAAGAATGCCTTAAATTATGCAAACAAGATTGATACAACAGTTACCGTACTTACCGGTAAGTATTCTTGTCACATCAAGTTACGATATAGGGGTATTTTTATTTTCAAGTACTTATCAGGTACTTGAAACCTTCAAACATCTTTGTCGAAAGTTTATGAATTGCTGCATCTGGAACTAAATGTTTCCATTTACAGGATTAGGTCAGTATTTCTGTAGCGGTAACGACCTATCGAATTTCGCAGATTCCGAGAATACACTAAGTATAATTTCTAAAGCAAGTCAAATGCTGAGTTCTTATGTAGCTGCTTACATTAATCATAAAAAGGCTTTGGTTGCATTAATTAATGGTCCTGCAATCGGCATTGCCGTTACTGTACTTCCATTATTTGACCTGGTTGTGGCTTCTGATAAGGTTTATTGATAATATTAATTTCTTTTCTGATTTCAGTAGTTTCTATTATTCAAATAAATTTACACATGAATTTATTTCAAAATTTTAGGCAACATTCAGTACACCATTCACATCGTTAGGGCAATCTCCGGAAGGTTGTTCCTCGTATACATTTCCATTGATAATGGGACATAGCAAGGTTGGTACAAGTCATTAAATAAATGATTTTTTTTACAGACAATCAGTTAACTAAAAATGAATTTCAAATTAAATTATAGCCCGAGACTGTTATTGGATAATTAAATGATTTATGATAAAATCAAAAACTTTCGCTTCACCAAAAAAAAAAAAAAAAAAGAAAAAAAAAACGATATATTTTTAAGTGGAACTCATATATTTTGTAGCCTTAAATCATTTCAGGCATCAGAAATTTTAATTTTTGATAAAAAACTGACAGCACAAGAAGCATTTGATCGAAATTTAGTAAGTCGAGTGATACCATCATTCAGCTTTCAAGAAGAGACAGAAACTTATGTACGAAAAATATCGCAATTACCACCTCAGTCACTGCTTTGTAACAAAGAATTACTCCGAAATGTACATCGTGAAGCACTTCTCGCACAAAACGAATCTGAGGTTTCTCTGCTAATGCAACGTGTGCAAAGCACAGAATGTCGAAGTGCAATAGAACGATTTATGACACGGAAGAAGTAACCTTTTTAAGAAATTTTCTTTTTCAAAATATGGCCTTTATTTTAAATATGGAATTGGGAAACTAAAATAAAGAAATTATCCACTTAATACTGACAAAACAAGCACACATCAATGCAAATTTACCGGAGAAATTTCTAAGCAGAAGTCCAGAAGCAGGATTTCAAGATGCATAACTGCGGTCTAACCTTCCAGAAAAATGAATAATAAAAAAAAAAAAAATGAAACAACTCAATGTATGGAACGATTTCCTTACCTTTATGAATCATTTAAAATCGGTTCGATCAAATAAATGTTCGGAAGTATAACTTTCCAAATTTCTAAAAGATCTCCTAAATCCTCTGAAAAAATTATATGATTTTACAATTTAATCCGTCTACAGATCAAACTTTTTGTTCTAGCAATGTTTGCATATGAAAGGGTGTTTCGGGAAGGATGATATAACGAATTTGATCAATCAATATAAAAATGCTTGTCCCCATAAAATTAAATTTCACACGTACATTTTCATATCATTGAAAGATGAGGTTTGTTTAAATATACATAAAAATTATTAAAATCAATCATTCTGGTCTAGCTTCCTTTTTGCTCGTCATTTGGAGCACGAACAATACGAAGATCATCTTTTAGCAGAACACCGGGACACGTTTGCGCTTCGCAATCTTTAGTGGTACCATCTAGCAAAATCATTTTTTGCTGAGCACATCTATCACAAGCAGGAATCCGTATAACAATGTACTGTGGTTCCTGAAACATGATAGATCCTTAGAATTTTTAGCTTTCAAATAGTGTAAGAAACCAAACAAAGAAGTCAGATTCTGTGTAATTTTCTGGATTCTGAGATGTGATTACAACCCTTATAAAATTCGTCGTCAAGTAAAAAACTACCATTTATCTGGAGTCAAAATGAGTAGTTCTTTCGCATAACACTAAGTTTTTCAAAAGTATAATAATAATATCAAGAAAATATAAACCTTTTGATAAACTTTTTGATCGCATACAACACAACAGAAATTTGGCTCCTCCCGTTTTTGGCAACCATTGGTGGCTGTAACTTTGATACCTAGAAAACTGCGTTGTCAACTAATCGTTGATTCTAGTTTTAAAATACAAAATAAAAATATACATTAAATAAGTCATCCAGTACGAGACGCACCTGGAATCTGGGAAATGCACCTTCGGTGGTTAATATTTTTTGATATTGTACTTCCACTAATAGCTCCAGAAGATGCAGTTTCTGTCCTTTCACTATATGATTCATGATCACTACGTTTTCCAGAATTTTCGTCTGAAGAAACAACAAACTATTATTAGATAAACTCCAGCTTTAACAAGCTGTGATAAGAAAACAGAAAATATTGAAGACAAACTGATTTAAAATTATGAAAATATACCATGAAGTAATCGTATCTCATCCTCAGTAACCCATTCGAAATGACCATCACTGAACTGCACTTTATATCCACCACTCTGCCTGCAGTACTTAATTGTGGCAGAATATATTTTACCATCTCGTTTAATTTCAACTTCACTGCCTATTAACGATAGCTGTGAATCGACATTGTGCTCTTCTAAAACAACTATCATCAACGTCTTTACTTTTCGAATAAAATAAAATCTGAAACATTCCAAACTAAAGCACAAAAGAAACAAACTTTAAAAGTGAAAACATAAAATTGATGAAATCAATTCTGTCAACATAATTCATATATTTTTCCAACAAATAAAAACACTAGAATTTTACCAATGACAAGCGCTTTTTTTGAAACAGCAGGAGGTGATGATTCCATCGAAGTACTCTGAAATGACTGATCATCACAATTCCTTATTTTAAGGCCAACATAAGCCGATAAAAATAATTTCTTTTGTGAATGGAGAACATACAGGTAAAAAACTTGATCCTGCGAATTCTGCATAGTTAACATCGTTCATTCTTCTCCTTTTCATTGTTACTATCTCATTTCTAAAAAAATATGACACATTCAATTCAATCTCACGTCTAAATTCTTGAAAAAAGTAACCTTTTCTTTACAATATGCAGAAATCATTTTTCGTCTATTATTTTTTTGAATTATGCGCCTTAATTATTTTCTAGACAATACAATTTATTCACATAAGTCTATTCGCAACAAACAAATATAAAAGCTTACGATTCCATTGCCATCTGAATGATCCTTTGTAAACTTTCATCAGTTAAATTGTCAACATCAATATTATGTAACGCTAATTCTCCACGTGTGAACTGAAATTGCGACTATTCCACAAGATGTTAGTGATAATAATGACAAAATTATAACAAAGTAATCTTGGAATGTTATATCATGTTGATTTCTCAATTATTAAAATCATATTGTTCATTTAGTGCATCACGATTTCGCGATATCCATCACATTTCCAATTGATGAACCACTAAACAAGACCAATTAAGACATTAGTTAATATCAATTATTTTTTTAATTAATGAAATAGAAGAACTCACGAAAAATTCCTTCTGAAGTGCGGCATCTGTAAGCTTCAGTGAACCATCATCGAGAATATACAGTGTTAAACGATCACCTGTTTCAGATGAAGAGCTGGGCATACTATTATCATAAGGTAATTGTTGTACATCAGTTTGTTCTCGCTTCAAATCATGCTGGTTCTGGTGAGTTGTACTGGTTGGTTCAATTAAGGACATGATTGTATTTATTTGCTCTTCAGTTAATTCACCTGAATTCTCAATATCGATACCGGCTACCTCCAGTACTTCCAATGGAACCTGAAATACATAATTTCTTACATATGAGAATTTCAGAATTTTGATCCAATAAGCTTTGAATTTTACGTCTATTGATAATTAAGACATGTACTATATAAAGAAATCATTAATATATAATGATTCCAGTATATATTTCCATACCAAATGTTAGCTATGATATATAATGTGAATCCTCTAACTTTTAATCAATAAATGTACATTAACTATCACTGATACATTTAACACGAAAATATCGTACATCTTAGATTATTTTGTAGTACAAATTTGCTTAGAAACTGATAAAACATACTGTAGTATAGCTCACTCCCGTACTATCCGTTTCTTGATGCCGCTGTACCAGTTCATGTTGTGCGATTCCATCAGCTGAGACAAGTTCTACTGAATTACTCTCTAAATTATCAGTTTCCGGAATAATTACCGAATTATCGTTGGATGTCATTGGTCAATAATTGTAGATGATTTTATCTGAAATGACACTTTAATATGACAATAATATTGAGCTAAAATCGAGAATAACGAGAGTCTGGCGATCAATCAAGGAATCGTAAAAGTTTATTGACAGAATCTTAGTAATAATAGAATTAAATGCTAAAACAATCTCATAACTATGCTCAATCGTAAAAAATGATAAAATGATGGAACTACGAACCGTTTTTGTTAAAGTGAATGTCACGTTTCTTCTGAAAAATCACGTAACGAGAAGCAATCAGGATGACAGATCATCATACGGATACAATAAGACTGTTCTTCACTAACAAAGGTTTCAAAAATTATCAAATTTAATAGATAATCGTACATCGAGTAACAAAAGAGCGCCAACCGTTAAACTTCTGTTCAATTTATTGAGCAGCTTTCAGGTGACTTATGTGAACATGCGGGAATAGTTAGCTTCGTGGACTAGAGTGGATTTTTGGAGGATTCTGGGATATAGCTCGTTTACGTGAACATGAGGAAGTAGTTAGCTTCGCGGAATAGGGTGAGTTTTTGGAGAATCCCGGGATATGGCTCGCTTACGTGAAGCACTTGCTCCACTGATACGTTGTGCATATGTTTAGTGCACTTACTCTACTCCATACGTTCGTGTGCAATCACGTTGCAGTAACTGATTTGTTTATACATCACTTCCTCTCCAGTTATCGCACAAATGTTTATTCAGAAATATTTTCGGCAATAGATATGTGATATGTGTGTGTTTCATTTAATTTTGCTCTTTTCATTTGTGCAGACGTTTATACGCTACGTACGTCAACGTATAGCTTTATCAGGTGTTTATGTGCCTAATTTTGCCCTTTATCGACTCTTTTAGTTTATACATAAACTTATTGCTATTAAAATTTTCGATATTTATCTTTAGAGATTTCCTTAGTATTATAATTTCTCCAGCATATTTGAAATGCTAGGAAATATCGATGCTTACGAATTACGTGTGTTTTTTTTTTAATTCTTTCATTCTTTGATCTCTCTCTCTCTCTCTCTCTATCGTCGAAAAATCCTCACAAGAATACTCCTAGATGGATTTGATCTTTGCTATTGCCGAAAATTTTTTATCTTGCTTTACGGAAGTCGTTGAGCTTCTTTGGACTGGAAGTTAGCATAAAGAAGAAGACAAAAGTTCTCCACAAAACAGCACCACAAACTAAATACCATCCTTCACACATTACTATAGAGATTCAGAGTTTAAAGCTATCCACAGTAACCTTGGCAGTATCATTTCTTCTGATGCCACGATCGACAAAGAGATAAACAATAGAACAGGGTAAGCATTCAGGATCTTTGGAAGCGTAACTAAATAAAGGATTCAGGTGCTTCGGAAAATTCCATAAAAGGATTTGGTACAACAAATATGAAGAACAACATCAAAATTGCTGCCATAGTATTTGCCTGTTCTTTTGTATGAATCTGAATCTTCAATCATCTACTACTATCGTCTGTATTTCCTCGAATGTTTCCATCAGTGTTATCTCCGCTCAATCCTCATCATTCACCGCATTGATAAATGATATAGTAGTCCTTCAACAGGCATCACCAGTATTGAAGCTGTATTGCTGAGAATATAGTTACGCTGAACAGAGCACATGTCCAGAATAGAGGATCATCGGATCCACAAGATTGTCCTGTATCGGCGAACTTGTCATCGGCTTCCGCATGAGAAGTGCCCCTGAAAAGCGAAATAAAAACTCCTAAAAAAGTACCTTAACCTCAGTCAAATTAACTATCTTAAATAATCTACTCTACCATTCAAACAAATGTTATGGTGACACAGAATTCATAAGATTGTTGTTTCCTTTAAAATTACCCATTAAATCAGTGCCAAGAAGAGAAGATATCACAGAAAAACCTGTACAATACCTACATCACTTAACAACTTTCCGTTGCGTCATATGCAATCATACTTGCTTATTTCGTATTGGCTTTCTCAGTCAGTGTCAAACGTGAATGAAATCCTGTAAATCTTTGTTGGCGAAGCTGATGCAGCGACAACAACAAATGCCTAAATGGTATGTCTAAATGGTTCAAAACATGGTAGTTCTACTTTTGTTGGAAAAAAATCGCCTCAGAACGGTGCACTTATTATTAAATGACATTTCTTGGTTTATACCACATAAATACATTACATGCTAATTTGTGTATGATGTAGGGAAGTCGTTAATTATGATCTATTTTTTTGCAGCTAATGCTGAATATAAAGCTAATGTTTACGTTCGTTCTCTTACGCTGTAACCAGTTGTATATATGACGTAATGACTTCATTTTAAGTTATTAAAAAGTGATGATTCACTGTGCGTCTAATTTCTGTCGTACGGGAAATCTTTTGCATCAGATGGTACGATATTGCGTATCGTCGAAATTACCAAAAGGGAAACGTGTTAAAACATTCGAAATATATCGTTATAATCCGGAAGAACTGGGATCACAACCACAGTTGCAAGTAAGATCTTTCTTCTTTTCTACTTTTAAAATTCACGAGCATTGAACTGTTCATCAAGTGACAATAGCATCTTACAGAGTGATTAAAATGATTAGATTTGATACCGTACTTCTTTAGTTAGATGCCGTATTTTTTGTAGCTAAATTCAAGTCCAGCTTATCATAAAAGAAAAGCAGATAAAAACTTTGAGATGTTACTGAACGATTTAAAAAATTAATAGCGTTATAAATAACGAATGATGGATTGTACATAATTACATAGGAAATTTAAGAAGACAGTGTTGTATTAATGAGATTCTTAAACTTAAATCGAAATTTTACTGGATCCACTATTTGATGCTGTGTTTTTTATTTGCGCAAGAACTTATAAATGAACTTCATGCACATATGCCGTACGTTGTATGTTTCGCTTATATTTTGGCGAATTTTATTTCAGAAATACGAGATCGATTTGGATGATTGTGGTGCGATGGTTTTAGATGCGTTGATCAAAATAAAAAACGAAATCGATCCAACTCTTACTTTTCGCCGTTCATGTCGTGAAGGTATTTTGCATATGCTTCTTTGAAGAATAAAGCTAGCTGTAATAAAATTTCTCAGGATGAAAAGGAACAATGAAACAATGAAACTGAGAGCATTTTGGAACAGTTGAATAAGTCATAAATTTTTATACCGTTGCAATATCAATTACGGTCTTTGTGAGGAATAATATGTATTTTAATGCCATGTTCGATTTAATATTTCGTCAGTCAATTCAAAATTTTATTTCTTGACCTGAATGATGAATAGACGCTCATATAAATAGAACTATTTTAAGTTAAAATGGAGTTTATATGAAGCTATAAATATTTTTAGGCATTTGTGGCTCTTGTGCTATGAATATCGGCGGTGTAAACACTTTAGCATGCATTTGTAAAATTGATAATAATACGAGCAAAAGCACTAAAATCTATCCACTACCACATATGTTTGTAATCAAGGTAAGTTTTTGAGCAGAGTTTGAAACCATTTTTTGAGGGCTTAATCATAACCATAATGGTCGAGTCGTATCTCTTTAATCGGGTGAGAAATATTTGTAGGATTTTGTGATGTAATATATCGATATAACTGATATAGCTGCTTTGCTGTTTGCTTACTTACTAAAACACAAGTTAACATTATGCTTTTTTATCTTCAAACCTCGATTCTATATGTTTTGCCTTGTTTTTTATTACTATTTTTGCAAAGTATTGTAGTCGAGCTGTTTCTGTACATGCATTCTATAGAGATTTTGTATTGATCAATTGATAGACAATAAGCTGAGAGAATTTTCTATCTCTTTGGTTAGAAATTGCAGGTTTTTTTGCGTGAACTGTTAGCAGTTCCAAGTGGAGCTCAACTTCAGGTTATTATCTATGGCTATGTCTGAATAATCAGTGATTGCTGTTTGTCAGTTTGCAGGATTTAGTACCAGATATGAACTTATTCTACGCTCAGTATGCATCTATTGAACCGTGGCTAAAGAAAAAAAACAAATTGGCACTTGGTGAGAAGCAAATGCACCAAACACAACAAGAGCGTAATAGACTGGTCAGTATGTTAAAATTTAGTTGGAAATTTAAAATTTTAGTTATTTGCATCAAGTGGAAATATTGATGTTATTAAATTTTTGATATCAACCAATGTGTTTAGAATGGATTGTATGAATGCATTCTTTGTGCTTGCTGCAGCGCGAGTTGTCCGTCATATTGGTGGAATGCAGACAAGTATCTGGGACCAGCCATTCTTCTGCAGTCTTATAGGTCTGCTTTTTTCTACATGATTTACTTGCAAAAATTTTGAGTGATTTCCTTATGGTTCTTAAAAGACTCAGTCTTTGTCACTTCGTTCTTTTTGGTTGTACCAATAATTCAACATTTGCAAATGAGCATATGTTAGCTTGGAATCGAAAAACTATAAAAGCTTAGCTGACAGTTTAACAATTGAAAGTGATATAAGAACACTTTCAATTGTTTTTTAGAGAAAATTTTAAAATTAGTTTAGATTAGTACAGCTGTTCTGGACTTTAGTGCCTTGCAAAATCGACATTCCTGTTAAATTTTGGAAGTGGTAAATTTGAATGTAAACTAAAAACTTTATTAATATTTAAAAAATCAATGCTATTTTGGTAATTAATTGGTGCGGATTTATGTTTAATTCATTTTCGCATCTTTGACTATCCTCTCTTATATATGGACTAACCATTATTAATTGAGAAATAATTAAATCAGAAATAAGTATATGGGGAAGCACCGCATAACATATCTATGCTATTTTGCTTTTACTCAAAATAATTGCTCGTTCATTCTTCAAATATATGTTTGAAGATTAAGTAACAAATGAAATACTGTAATTTGTCTATAAAAAATCTATAGCTGAATATAACTTGTTTACGAAATTAAAAGTTGGTTTTTTGGGAGGGGAGGATTAGTTGGTGAGAAGTTCTTTTCTACAATGCTTAGCAATTTTCCAGGTGGATAATTGATTCACGAGACGATTTTGCTGAAGAGCGATTGTCGAAAATACACGATCAGTTTAGTGTTTTCAAATGTCATACTATTCTGAACTGCACAAATACTTGTCCAAAGGTATACATAGCTCGTTGTTGAAATTCAGTAAATTTTCGTTTCTATTTTTTTTTCTTATTTTAATGATGCAAGTACTTCGACCGTCCATTCTTCATTCACCTTCACCGTCCATTCACCTTCGACCGTCCATTTTTCACTCACCTTCACCGTCTATTTACCTTCGAGCGTCCATCAATTCGGTGATGGTTAATTAGAGATTTTTCAATCTCCAATTCTTATTTTTCTTCTATGCGACTGAAAAATTACGCTTTTAAATAAGCTACACAGTGGAATGCACCGAATAGATACGATGCAAAAATGTATTATATATAAATAAAATAATTCATTGGTTCAAACAAATTTTATTTCTGTAAGATCATAATTTTACAAATTTGTTTAATTTCAGCACTTGAATCCAGCGAAAGCAATTGGCGAAATTAAAAAACTTCTCACTGGTTTCGGTAAAAAACCGTCCGCCATAGCTGCACCAGCTAATTTCTAAATAAATTTCGATTTTATACAAATGCACATAAACCGGTACAGTGAATTCTTCGTTTTAATTTATTGAAGTAAAATTGATTCGATTTACGAAGTGATCAGAAGTAACATGTATATTCTAATTTTGACCTGATGAAAGTGAAGCACGCAATGGAGTTAAAACAGCAAATAAAATTTGGGAAAATAAACCCAGCGTTTTAATTGGTGGCCTTTTATTGATTCTACCAATTAGATGGCTTATTGGATGTAAAAAGTTGAATTTTCTCTCTATTTTATCTAGAGCGTCACATTTGTTTGTAAAATGCGAAATAAAACAAATGAAACGTTCACACTACTCGGAAAAATTATTTCGATATCATTGAAGAAAAAAACATTGTCTGTTTGCTGCATCTGTAAGTCTGGTGCTAAAAGTGATGAAACAGAAAAGCTAAAGAATTTTGGTTTTAATTTTGGCATGACATTCCAAATAATTGATGATATGCTCGATTATCAATATTCTAATCAGTTTTTTTTTTTTTTAAAATCACCCATAGTAGTTTTTCAGAATCCCTGTAATTAATCTTTTATCATTATCATAATTATTGCGTGGCAGATCAAATGAGTAGTGCCTAAATCTTTTCATTTTCTTGGTCCAAAAAATTTGATATCACTACTATATCGGTGATTTTTATGTATGTTTAGACATAATAAATTTATCTGATTTCGTTTCTGTTTGTTTTAACTATTAGCTTATGCTGTTATGAACTTTGATTTTAATCGAAGAAATCTTCGTTGTGTCGGTCAGTTGACAGCGAAAACTTTTTAATTCAGGAATATTTATTCTTCACTAATGTATTACGGAGGAGATTCGTTTCACTTAGATGAAGTGAGGATCCAATTGTGAGAAATGATCAGCTGTCCTGTTTGGATATTCCTACTAATTACAGTGGTTCGAGAAACTCAAAGAAAATTTGGATATCATGTCTAAAATCTTATAATCAATATCAAAGCAGATATCATACGTATAAGATGATATATAATCACTTTATTTGGACACTTGGGTAAATCATCATTTAGTGAAGTGCTTTTATAAAATACAAATAAATTATTTTTGATTGGAACTGGAGTATTTTTTCTCAAAAGACAAAGATTTTTTTTTCAAATTTCATAACTTAGCATTTTTTTTTTTAAAATTATCAAATGTTTTGTTTTTGTTTGTATAATCAGCTAAGTTATACTAAAATACCGGAATATTTTTAAAATGTTCCAAAATTTTAAATTATTGCAAAATATTGGGCTATTTTTAAAATGACCCAAAATTTTAAGTTATCCCAAAATACTGCTATAACTCCTTGATAAGTTTCTGAAACAAATAAACTGTCAAGATAACATCATTCTTATTGAACATCATTTTAATTCAATATTATCAAATATGTGCAATTTTTCATCACACAATATATACAGTGCCGTATCATTCATTATATTCATCATTTATACATGTGTAATTCGTTATCATTCAATTTATACAATTTCATTAATATATCCATAAATGCAGTTCCCTATCATGAATACCTATAAATGCAATTCTTTATCACTGGATATATGCAAAATACAATAATGATAATTATGGATAATCAATAATGTTTGCTTCCATTCGATGTTATAATTGTCTAATTTATATAATTGCTTATCAGTCACAAAAACAATTGCAATATACAGATAATTACCAGATAATCATATGCGGTATGCAGTAGTGATAAGATAATTACGGATAATTGTAATGTATTCAATCTTACCAATGTTTGAGATACAACAAAAACTGATGTATAATCAAAAAAATGATTTCAAACTATTTTTTTTGCATCTGCATTTGCATCAAACTTTAAATTTCTATAAATGTCAAGGAGGAAAACAAATTTCTTTTCGTTTGCGTTTTATTTTAAGCAGAAATCAAAAATCGCTTCTCCATAGAAAGTTTTTTTTTTCTTTTTTTTTATTTTGCAATGTCAAACAAGGTCAGCAAGCAAGATCTTTTAAGAAGGTGATAAATGGTGCTGAAAATAAACAAATGTTGTCTTTAACCGATTGCAAGAAAATTAAGAAGGTCGTGATTAAAATTAATTTTTGCAAATGCAATTGCAAAATACAGTAGTAACAAGATAATTGTAATTTATTCTCATCACTGCTTGAGATGCAACAGAGGCTTATGTTTAATCAAATGTGATAAAAAGACTAAATTACATATCATTTAACTTTTTGCTATATCGCTATTAAACAACAACAACAATATCGCTATTGTTGTTCAAAATATTTAAAAAGCTTTATTTTATGATCGAACAATGACTTACTTTAATAATTTCAAACAAATATTACTTACATTAACTGCGTACTTCCATTACTTCCTAATTGGCTCTTTCTTCTAGCTTGCACTGAAAGTGTTGCTAATCTCATATCTTCCACTCTTATCCTTTATCTTTGCTATTTATTGCAAACGCTCAGAATTTTGCTGTAAAATTAAAATTAAAGAAAAAAGAAAGGACTTCATGAATGAATGCAACAAACAAAAATTTTTTCCAGTAAAAAGATAAAAACATTGCATTTTGTTAAAAGTCGTTTTTCTCTTTTATTTCATCCAATTAAAATAATTAAAAATTGAATTTTATCAATTTATTTCGATCATTTTCTGATTTTTTTCTTTTACATTTTACTAATCATAAAAATGCTTAAAAAGAAATAAAAATAAAAAACATTGAGATGTTTGATGCATGCTCATATATTTGCAGTAAATCATAATTAAATTTTCATTTAAAAAAATATCTGTTCCATGATTTCAAAGAAAAAAAATATTTTGTTAGTTATTTGAAATTAAAATGGAAAAAATTTGACAAAACGCATCGGTCTTTCTTTTTTTAGGCGCCGGAAAGGCGCCAAATGGATTTTTTTTTGTTCTTATGCTCATTGCGTTTCTTCTTCATATAAATCAGAGATAATCAAGAAATACTAATCAGTTTAAAAAAATAAGAAAAAAAAGTATGATGACAAATGAGTTGAACAAAACAAAAAAACTTTAAAAAAAAAATTTAATATTTATTTGAAAATTTTAAAAATAAAATTTGATAGCAAAATAAACTGAATAATTTGCTAGCGAGTGACTTCTTAATCACTACTAACAGTTCTGATGATATGTTTCATCATATTTCTCTCTCTCTCTCTCTCGCTGTGTTTGAGGATCTGATTAAAATTTATCATTTATCTCTTTTAAAATTTAACAAAATTACTTGGTTTTTTATTCATAAAAAATATTTCAAAAATAATAAAAGAATATTTTTTTCATCTGTAAATAATATGCAAATTATTTAAATTATTTGAAGAAAAAGTATATTCCAATTGTCATTTTTTAAAAATTATAGTCGAGTAATAAGTTAAAAAAGAGGTGTACAAAAGAAAAAAATAATAATATCTTTATATGTTAGTGGAAGCTAATTTTTAAAAAAAATAGTACTCAAATAAAAAATGACATGTTTAAAGGTTACTTCGGTTTCATGAATTTATTTTAAGGTCATTCAATTCATTTATATATTATTAAATAATCATTCATTTGCATATCATTTAAAGAACCATTCCTTTCAATATCATTTGAAATCGTTGATTTATATATTATTTAAAAATCATTCATTTCAATATCATTTAAGGATCGTTGATTTTTGTATTATTTAAAGATCATTTATTTGTATGTCATTAAAAGATCATTCATTTATATATCATTTAAACATCATTGAATTCATTTATCATTTAGCGATCGTTTATTTATATTTCATTTTAAAATCCTCTACATTTCATTTAAAGCTCATTCATAATTTATCATTATT